>ML259908.1:33499-172829 GCA_005239495.1 Nicotiana undulata | reverse complement strand
CAGACCTTTTGTTTGCAGTAATCTCTTAGATAGTCCGTGAGTGTGTGACACCAGTTCTGGGATTTCGTATATGGGTTGTATTTCGAATCTGCTATGTTATATTTTGGGTTATTTGCCAAATTTTATATTGGGGGCCATCGATGCCCTAGTTAATTTGCTCGTTACAGTCGTTAATGAGTTATATTTAGTTAAAACGTTGGCTTGTCTGGCGGGTTCACCGTTAGACACAGTCATGGCCCGAAGGTGGGATTTCGGGTCGTGACATGTTTTCATCCACGTATCACATCTTACTCATAATGCTTTATTAACTCTCTTCTTATTTTCCATGCTAACATTTATGTCTATCACTTTATTCTGAAAACTCCAACAAAATGTTCCTTAACTTTTAGCTCCCCTTGCTTAATCTCACTGGTTCTTTGGGACACCTAATATTCTCTCCTTTTTATTTTACTAGGGACATGAGTCATACTAAGGTGAATATTTATCCCTTCTAGGATTCCACTGCCTATCTTTTGAAATTTCTCAACATTCTCGTATTCATATCTGGCTGTTCTATTATAAAGTGCACAATTTGGATGTCTCGCAAAGAGATATATTACCACGTTTTCACTATCCTTTGGAAATGTTAGCTAATGATAATAATCATCCACCATTTATGGGTTACTTTAACCCTAACTGGATCCTGATATCCCGTCCTTCTCTTAACTGTATCTGTTGGCTCCCATGGAGCATAACTGAGGCGGGTGTGGCCAATTGTACATACCTTTGTTACAATTGTAGGTAATTCAAAATGCTTGTATTTCTCTACTTGAATAGTAAATACTTGAATAAAGTACTGAGTAAGTAAAGTAGAAAATCATAACTAAGAACAATAATGTAAAGGGAGATACAACCCCTAGCATCTGAGTGCCTCTGAGAGATACTGACATGAAATGCGTGATACATATATATACATAATCTTTTAAAAACATCCGCCTCTGTGGGCATCATCATCATATTATACCCGGCCACATGGAGTTCGATAAACCCAATTGATCAGTGGTTGCCCAATAGGTGCCATACCCGACCGACTATAGCGCAGCTCGGTAGAGTAAAATAGATATTATATACAATGCATGCTGGACTCATGGAATCACGCTCTAAACCTTTCGGAGTGACGTAAGGTAGTTGCACCTTCGATTAACATTTATAGACATCATACCATCAATATGAACTTCACTAGGACTCAAGGATCACATATACTTTCTTAGAAAAACCTTTTAAGGAAAGAACAACATGGACAACCTTAGTTTCTAGGAGTAGATTCATTATGAAACAGCGTATCGTTTACGTTCGTTTCACTTTAGATCATGCCAAAATAATGAAGAAGTGCCTTAACATACCTTATCACAATATTTCCACTCACCAAGTTGAACTCTCCTCTTCGCACCTTTATCTACAACAACGATAATAATACTATCATTATGTTACGAAAGGTACAACTATCGCACAACGAATGACAAGCTTATTTTGTATAAAAACGGGCAGCATCTCCCCTATTATCCTTATTTCCTCAAAATTCAAGATAACAAAAAAAATAAAAGAACACAACATAAATACATTATTTTATATCCTTATATACACCACAAAATACTACAAAACAACCAACACACTGCAATCTCTTCATACACAAAACGACCACCGTAGTAGTGTCAAACGATCTGAAAATATTACGACGAACGACCAGCCCAACACTCTACATATATATGGTGTTTATCCAAACCCTTCCTCCTACAAAACTCCACAAAACAGTAGTAAAATACGCATCCCAACAGTAACACAAAAGAGTCCACAAAACAGTCCGCTACAAGTTAAATAACTCGAACTCATAGCTTCCGATCACCGTCCCGTGAGTTCTAACTATTAAGAACACATTTATCAACCTTACTTGGTATTTAAAAACTTAAATACAGATATTACACATTTCTTAACTATGAATTACCTTCCAAAACTCTAACTACAAAGACAAAAGGGAGGTGGTATAATGACACTTACGTCGTAGGGATCGTTTTGATGTTATCGCTTCTCGATTTCATGCCCGGGATGAGAAAGCTTAAGTATATGTTTATGGGTGTTCTCGGGTCGTGTTATGATGATAAATGAATAGAAAACCGACCTAAGACTTATATATATCAACTTTGTAAAAGTCAAAGAGGTGCTATCTTGGCACCTTAGCATTGGCCCACCTTCCGACGCTTATATCTTTTTATACGGATGTCGTATGAACGAAAGGTTAAGAGAATTGGATACTAAATTCCAAGACCTTAAATTTGGTATATAATATGTCCCAATAAAACCTCATATAACATACGAAATATATTGCTCAAAAAGCTTTAGTGAACCACCTACTTGTCACTTATGATGTCTGCGCAGTCTCGCAAAACTTCATATATCTCTCTACTCCTATGTCGTATCGATGAACAGTTTAATACGTTTGAAACTAGACTCATATATATTCAATTTGGTTTTTAGATCATCCAATAATTCCAAGAATATTAGGTTAAAATCCTAGTTACATTTGACCTAATTTTCAGCACATTATGAATGTAATTTGTGAAGACCTTTGCCAACTTTTGTTCCACAACTTGCTTGATTTCAAAACTTAGCACACGGCCATCATACGACAAACATAAATCATAGCATAACCTCATTATCATGTACTGAACCATAGTCTCACCCTAAAGTATATGTTATAACATTCCAAACTCGTCTACTTTCGACAAAACTTATTTTCTTCAACTGGTTTAGCTTCTAGGTTTTCCAACCCTCTTGGTACTCATTATTCATGATCTTAAATATTTGTAACCTCCAAGGTAAAATGATTAACTTACTTTATGTGCTTCCAAATATAATCTTATTTCTGAGCTTACATCAATTCACTTACGATGTACTCTCACGTACGAAAACATGGGGTGTAACAAATATCGTACTTGAACATTAAATAGCAATATCAATTATGAATCTTGGCAATTAATGCTTATGTACTATGCTGAGACTCCCCCTCCTATAAAAGGGGAATTCTTGTCATTTTGTAACACACAATACATTGAATACAAGACACAAGAACATTCTCTGCTTTAATATCAAACATCCTCTATTCCTCTTTATTAGATCATTTACTTGCATTTACTGCTTTCTTTTTCTTGTTCTTCATTTATAGCTTATCATTGATCATAAATAGTGTATCTCAAGGCCTATAAACCTGTTATAGGCTTATCGACCACCTGACCCAGGCCCGAATCTCGATCTCAAGGACCCTCGAGGTCAACATCGAGCCTTTGATTTAAGGCACTCTGGTTTGCTTTCCTTCATCTCTCTAATCGTTTCCTTATTGTTCTATCCTACACATTTAGCTAAAACTGTTCAATAACCGGTATTAAGATAAATCACGTATTTTTAGAACCACGTAACTAAATATTATTGTAGTTACCATTTTCACGGTAAACAGTTTGGCGCCCACCGTGGGGCTAAAAATAATAGTGATCATTTTAGTGCTGGTTAATTGAAAAGATGCAAGTTATCTTTCACACGTTTTCTTGTATGAAGAGTCTTTGATTTCAGGCCAGAATGTCAAACTCGGTGAATGCACCCGAAAATAATGTCACTGAAGATCGTGGAGAGAACAACACAGCTGTTTCAAGCACTGGCGTACAGCTACAAAACCCTGAGGGTGTCCCAAACCCAAACCTGGTAGACGTGGGCTCGCGCAACGTCCAACACATCAACGTCATTTCCCGCACCAGTGGTGACACACACCCTGCGGGGGAACAAGAGGTTCAGAACACCCCGGTTCAGGAAGAAAGGTAGGTAAGCCATCACGATATTTTCGAAATATTGCAGGCACAACAGTTGGCGATCGCTCAACTTCAAAGCTAGCAAAATACCCCAAGCACTGTGGCTCCGCAGGTGGCTCCTCGAGTCGAACAAGTTCCGGAGAATTCAAGCAACAAGGGGTCGGTGACCGACCCAACCATCATAAAAATGCTCGAGGACCTCACCAAGAGAATCGAGTCCGGGGAAAAAAGGATAGACACAAACGACAAAAAGGTAGAGACCTACAACACGAGGGTCGATCAAATTCCAGGTGCACCAGCGATTTTGAAAGGTGTGGATTCGAAAAAGTTCGTACAGAAGCCTTTCCCTTCAAGCGCGGTTCGAAGCCTATCCCAAAAAAATTCAGAATGCCCGACCTGGATAAATACAACGGGACTTCGGATCCCAATGAGCACATCACCGCCTACACTTGTGCTGTCAAGGGGAGTGATTTAAAAGAGGACGAGATCAAATCCGTCCGGTTAAAAAGGTTTGGGAAAATGCTGTCAAAGGGAGCCATGATGTGGTACCACAACCTTTCCCCCAATTCAATAGATTCGTTCTCCATATTGGTGGATTCTTTCATAAAGGCACACGCCGGAGCCATTAAAGTTGCAACCAGAAAATCAGACGTCTTCAAATAAGGCAGAGGGAAAGCGAGATGCTGCGGGAATTCGTGTCTTGCTTCCAAATAGAACGGATGTAGTTGCCGCCAGTATCCGATGATTAGGCGGTACAGGACTTCACTCAGGGATTGAATGAACGAAGCTCAATAGCTTCGAAGTAGCTGAAACAAAACCTGGTCGAGTACCCCGCCGTCACTTGGGCGGATGTACAAAACCGATACCAGTCAAATATAAGGGTAGAAGACGACCAATTGGGAGCCCTCTCAGGCTCAGTATACCCCAGCCGGCTCCTGGCAAAAGAACCAAGACCTGGCAAAGAAAGGTATCAACCGTATGTCAAGGACCGAAGTCATGTCTCCAGGCGATATATGCCTTGCAACGATCGGAGGGCGGATCAAGGTTACAATTCCTAGGGACTCGTGGGCCAAATCGGCTACGATCGCTCCACAGTACCAGCAGAACCGCCCCGACTATCAGAATACAACTTTAACGTTGATGCTTCAGATATCGTATCGGCCATAAGTAAAATCAAGGACACTAGATGGCTGAAGCTCATATTATCAGATCCGTCACAAAGAAATCACAACCTAATGTGCGAATAGCACAACACACACGACCACAGAACTGAGGACTACAGACAGCTTAGAGAAGAAGTGGCTCAATTAATCAACATAGGATATCTCAGAGAGTTTCTCAGTGACCGAGCTAAAACCCAAATTTGGGAAAGAGAGACAAACACGAAGAACGAGACAGAGGTGCTGCAGCACGTCATCCACATGATCATGGGAGGGATTAACATCCCACAAGAGTTGGTCCTCAAACAAACGAAGCTATCCATCATCAAGGAAAAAAGGACTCGGGGATATATGAGAAGACATCGAGGCCTTGTATCAGCCTCACAACGACGCTCTGGTAATCTCTTTTCTTGTAAATACATTTCAAATTAAACATGTACTTGTAGATCCAGGTAGCTCGGCCAACATAATCCGGTCCAGGGTGGTAGAACAACTCGAGTTCCTCGAATAAATCGTGCCCACCACTCGAGTGCTAAACGGATTCAACATGGAAAGCAAAACAATAAAGCGAGAAATCACCATCCCGGTCAACATGGTTGGCACAATCCAAAATACCAAATTCCATGTCATCGACAGGGACATGAGATACAACGCCTTTCTAGGAAGGCCATGGATATACTGCATGAGAGCGGTACCATCGACCCTCCATCAGATGATGAAATTTCCCTCAAAGGATGGAATAAAGGCAGTATACGAGGAACAACACGCCGCAAAGGAAATGTTCGCGGTACACGATGTGGCGCAAACAACGACGCTCACCACAACAAAATAACCAAGAGGCAAACAACCAGCCGAATAGTCATAAGAAGCTACACCCCTAGCCACCTCCGAGCTCTTGAGTAATGGACCGTACCACATCCTTAGACAGGCGAAGATAACAAATAGTCGAAGCTGAAACACTACTGCGATCAAGGTATGACTAACCCTCTTTGTTGTTTGTTTTAATTTAATGCTAACTTGTGTGCAGATACCCCGCAAGGGAAGAACGGGACGACTCCCCCACTCAAGAACCCCGATTTTTAAAGCATGCGTTGCACTCTTTTCCTTCGGTCGGATTTTTGTCCCGAAAAGGGTTTTTCCGGCAAGGTTTTTAACGAGGCAGCACATATATGCTACCTGGTGTAACGACCCGGTCCGTCATTTCGTAGAATATGCATCATATTCCCTATTTTTGTCTTGTTGTAGCTTGGTTAGACTGTTCATGAAGTGTTGGGGTTTGGTTGTTCGGGTTCGCAGTGGTTATAGGAGGAATTGAGACACTTAGTCTCTAAAAATAGCCTTAGAGTTGACTTATTGGTAAATGACCTCAGAATGCGGAGTTTATGGCTCGGATAGCTTCGTTAGGTGATTTAGGACTTAGAAGTGTGTTCGAAATATTGTTGTGATGTCCGGTGTAGAATTAGGCTTGAATTGGTGAGAGTTAGTTTTTGGTGATTTCCGGTCGGTAGTGGAAAATAGGCTATTAGGGTCGGAATAGAATTCTGACAGTTGGAACAGGTTTGTTATGTCATTTTGGATGTGTCTGCAAATTTTCAGATTAATCGGAGTTGGTTTGGGTAGTTTGGGCATCGTTGGTGGAATTAGGAATTTCAATGTTCATAGGCTTGGATTCGATGGGTTTTTGGAGTTTTGATGTTGTTTTTGGTGTTTTAAAGGCTAGACTAAGTTTGAATAATCATATATGATGTGTTGGTATGTTTGGTTGGAGTCCCGAGGGGCTCGGGATTGATTTCGGATGTTGAACGGAGAGTTTGGACTTGGCAATTGCAGCTGTAGCTGCTGCTTCTGATGTTTCCGCACCTGCGGAAGATTGATCACAGGTGCGGTCTCGCAAGGGCGAATAGGGAGCCCGCAAGTGCGAGATTTTGCTGGGCTGGAGAGTTTCCGCAGGTGCGAGAGGATGGTCGTTGGTGCGGAGGTCGAGCCACAGGTGCGGAAGTTGGGGGAGACCTGTAGAGGTCGCAGGTGCGGAAGGATTTGTCGCACCTGCGGAGCCGCAGGTGCGTTGAATATGTCGCAGGTGCGAGACCCCTGGACAAAAACTATATAAACCAGCCTTCACGAAATTTAGCCATTTTTCTCAATATTTCATCCGGGTTTGAAGCTTTGGAAGGGTTTTTGAAGAGGGAATTCGATAGTTCTTCGTGGAGGTAAGATTTTTGGACTCTAAACTCGTTAATTCATGATTAAAGGTCGGATTTATGGTGGAATTTTGGGGAAAATCAGTGGAAAAAGGGGTAGTTAGGGCTTGTGATTAAGAGGGCTTAAATTGGGAAATTGAGGGGCCATTTGAGCTCCGATTTTTGTGTTCTTGGTAAGTATAGACTCGTGGGAGGATGAGGTTTCTTGTGGTATAAATTTTATCGAGTTCCGAGACGTGGGTTCGGGGCCAGGTTTTGACCAAATTTCGAGATTTTGGGTATTCTTGATAAATTTTGATTGGAATCCATTCCTTAGCACATTGTAATGAGGTACATTTGATTGTTGGTAGATTTGGAGCGCTCGGAGGCCGAAATCCGAGGCAAGGGCACTGCGGAGTAGTCTTTTAGCCGATTTTGAGGTAAGTAACGTCTTCAACCTTGGAACTGAGGGTTCGAAACCCCAAGTTATCTGGTAATTGTTGTTGACTAAGGTGACACACTAGTCAAAGGACGGGCATATGGGCGTACACCGAATATTTGTGGCCTGGCTCACCCCATGGAACTGTCGTATGGTTGTTTCACACTTATACTTGTACTTTGAAGGTTGTAAATTCCTTGAATCTAGTAGAAATCATGTTAAGTAAAATTGCTAAGGCTTTACACCAATATGTATAGACCGGAATGGTCAGTTATTACTGTCTCTAGCTGTGATTACTACTTGCATATGTTCAGTCCTATCATGGTACATGTTTTCATGCTTCAGTATTGGTAATTGTTAGTTATCTCTATTTTATCACTGTTTGGGCTGATTTCCATATATTGAGAGCACTGTGAGTGAGACTGGAAAGTGTTGACTGAACAAGGCCTAGGGCCAGATTGTGAGACAGTTATGAAATCGGACTGCACACCGCAGCGATTCTTGAATCATGCCTTCATTGGCTTGACATAACGCTTGGGCTTATAGGAGCCCCTCCAGAGTCTTTACACCCCCAGTGAGCGCATAAATATTGAGTAATGGATCTTCCCTGGGCATGGATTTTGTCCAAAGTTATTGATTTTATTTAGGGATGGATCTTCCCAGGGCATGGATTTTGTCCGAAGTTATTGATTTTATTTAGGGATGGATTTTCCCTGGACATGGATCTTGTCCAAGTGTTATATTTTGGAGATGGATCTTCTCCGTGGGGCTGGACTGGCCTTTGTCCTTGGTACTGAGTTACCACGTCACTGTGTTTATGTATACTCCGGGATGGGCCTTCCCTGGGCCCGATGGCCAATTGTAGTACCGAGTGGATGTCCTTATGAGAGCTTGCATATTGTATACATGGCATTTCTGATTTATTTGAACTTATGCAAAGTTACATCCATAAATTGGTGTATCATGCTTAGTTTATGATATTCGCTCTGTTATTTTCAAGATAATTACTGTTGCACTTATTTTTCGGAGGTTTAGTTCGTCACTACCTCTCAGACCGTAGGTTGTTTATGTTACTTACTGAGTTGGTGTACTCACGTTATACCCTGCACCTTGTGTGCAGATCTAGGTACATCGAGGTTCGATTCGGGTCCGTGCTAGCAGCTTTCCCATTGGAGTTGACGAGGTAGCAGCTGGCGATCGTTATCTCGTCCTTCTTTTCCCTTTTTCCACCTGTAGTAGTACTTTCAAACTATGCTATTCAGTTTCGATTTGGTTGTATTGACATTAGTATCTCATGACTGTGTGACATCGGATCCGGACCGTAGTATTTGGATTCTAGTTTCTTTTCTTAAATTGCTTTCAAATTTGGAATTTCTCTTATTAATGACGTTGAGATTGATAAAGGAGCATTTTCTTTGGTATTGAACTTAGAATATGTCGTAGTTAAGTGGCTGGCCTGGTTCCACGACAGGCGCCATCACGACTCTGAAATTGGGTCGTGACACCTGGGGAAGAGTTTAAAGAAGTATTCGAAGCTCCAATCCAGTTAGCCTCAAAATACTTGGGGGGCATCATCCTGGGAGACCATCTTCTCGGAGGAGTCAAAGCAAGCCGAGGAGGGATTCCAAGAAAAGAATATGTACTGGACCAAACGGTCAAATGAATCGTGTCTGCATAGAAAGGTCGAACCCTCAATAGACAAAACATGTATTTGTACTAAGCAATAGAAAGACTATTTTCGCCGACTAATTCAAAGAAATTGCCATTTTTAGGGGAAGCCCCCAAAGCTATCTCGGGGACTGCCGCCAGAGTCCAAGGTAGTAAGATCTCAATTGCGTAACCTCGGTCTTGGTCGAAGTCATAAGACTTCGGGTATGGCATAACCAGACCATACGATCCCGAATTCAAAGCCAGGGCTATATATTCGAATTTGTAAGACCCCTAAAAAAGCATACCTTCGAATATAGATGTCGAGGATACGATACTCAGGATTATGGGGTACGACCAAAATAGAATGACTACGGCCAGTAAGGCTACGACCAAAATAGAATGACTACGGTCAGTAAGGCTACGACCAAAATAGAATGACTACGGTCAGTAAGGCTACGACCAAATTAGAATGACTACGGTCAGTAAGGTTATGAACAAATTAGAATGTCTACGGTCAGTAAGGCTACGACCAAATTAGAATGATTAAGGTCAGTAAAGCTACAACCAAATTAGAATGACTACCGTCAGTAAGGCTACGACCAAATTAGAATGACTACGGTCAGTAAGGCTACGACCAAATTAGAATGACTACGGTCAGTAAGGTTACAACCAAATTAGAATGACTACGGTTAGTAAGGCTACGACCAAATTAGAATGACTACAGTCTATAAGGTTACGTCCAAGAAAGAGCGATTCGGG
Organism: Nicotiana undulata; assembly: GCA_005239495.1. Lineage (NCBI taxonomy): Eukaryota > Viridiplantae > Streptophyta > Magnoliopsida > Solanales > Solanaceae > Nicotiana > Nicotiana undulata. Next base: position 162,808 of record ML259908.1, on the reverse strand, counting down.
GACGCCCAACTATATGCGTAAAATTATATGCTCCGGAAATATTTCGAAAAGAACCGGTTAAAATCATGCTACCTTTAGTGTAAGCAAGAGTTTCGAACATTTTCATGTTGGCTCGAAAGGCAAAGCCTCCCAAGGCACCCGTTCATCACGACTCATAATCGAGGTCCTTTTAGACCGTCGAAGAGTCGAGCGAACGCGATAAAATTCTAAGTAAATCTTTCAACAATGGAAAATATAGCCATGCTAAAGACTGGTTCATATTGAATCGAAAGAAACCCGAGGGTAGATGTCCTCGAGCCAAAACCTGGCTCGAAGGTCGAAAACCCGGGACAAGTTAAACTAAAAACGCCTAAGGGATAGCACATCGGAGCCTAAGGGCTGATGATGAAGAGCCCATGTGCCGATTAAAAGATTCTTCGACTGTGGAATTAAAGGCCTAAGCACAAAGGAAACAACCCTAGGTCATTTGATCGGTCATCGGCATGCATCAAAATAGGGAATATAGGGAAAACAAACGTAGGTAAACAAAAATGAACAAATATCCTCATATGGCGCTTACTAATGTATTTACAAACTCTCCCAGCAAAGGTTTAGGTAAAAATCCTAGTCTAATCTCGAGGCCAGTTCCCCAAAAAGCCTTTGAACATTGGCACTCGAACCAGAGGAAAGGAAGAACTGGGCGTCGCTCTCGTCCGCTTTGGCCTGTTTTATCTCTTTCGAAAGATCAAAGCTCGAGCGTGTATATCCTTGAGGGTCTCCCTGCGGGACTTACACCAAGCATACTCCTTGCTCTGTCTCTCCCTATCAAAGGCCTCCCTCAGCGCAACCCAGGTATCGGTAGCATCCTTCAGGTAAACGACTACCTTCTTATCAGCTTTTGCTCGTGTTTCCTCAGCGTCAGCCCGGGCATTGATAGCCTCGGCTTTCATTCGTAGCAATTCAGCTTCGAGCCCCTCTATGCGACTTGTTAGCACCGAGTTTTCTTCCCGGACATTCCAAAGGTGCACTTTGAGGGCGGAAACCTTGGTCAGAGCATTCTTATTGGCTTCAACATCTGCGTCATTCCGAGCCTTAAGACTAGTGCACTCACGTTCGTCCTGACCGGCCCTGCCCCAGAGGCGCTCCATGTCCTCAGTCTTTTTCTGCAGCCGCGACACCAGAACGTTAGACCCTAGAAACAGGAGAAAAAACACGTACGACACTAAAAAACTACGACACCGAAAGCAGGAATCACTTGTTCCCCAAGGCGACCCTCATAGTCGCGGCACTGACTCACCTCGTACCGAAAGGTGTATCAGTTCCTTCGCATGTCTATCGCTAAGGAGCTTGAGGGATTTTTCCCCGTCCAAAGACTTGCGCAATGCATACCTAAGCTTATCAAAAACCTTCAGAGGGCGGGTTTTAGCTAAAAAATGTACATGGAGAGTCAAAGCATTAGCGACTCATTAGATCTCACCGTGGCACAAAATTGTTGCGCTTCTTCAAAAGACAAGCGAACATCTCTGGGACTGGCCCGGTGGAGAGGAACACGGTCGTTAGCAACCTCATCCCCATCCAACAAACCTTGACCCCGAGTCTCCGTGCGGGCCTAATGACGATGAACAATCTTTCCCCCTCGAAGAACCTTCATAAAGGCGGTTAGATAAAGATAAGGGGGAAGCCTTGTCGCCATTTTTTCATCTCTGGGAAGGTTTAGCCTCACGGCTATCCCCTTCGTCCGCCGAAGGCTCCTTTCGCTTGGTGCGTTGCCCTGGCCCCGGGGCCGTCGACTCTTTTCTCTCTTTAGGGAAGTCCGATCTCGCTCCCGGTAGCTCTTCGACATCTGCAAAAAAAGAGAGGTCAGCCAAGGAAACAACTGGTCCTCAGGGGAAAAAGAGTTCGGCGGTACTCACCTTGAGGCCTGGCTTCCCATCTACCCTTTGATAGGTCGTTCCATCTATGCTCATCGTGGGACGAACAAGTCATCAGACCCCGGATCCAACCCGGCAAAATAGGGACTTCACGTGGAGACCACGAGGTCACTGAGAAAGGGAAGGAAAAGCTTTAGTATGAGATCGGCGTCCGCGTCGGACAAATGCAATAATGACAAGAGTATGCTGCTTACGCGTAAGATTCCATTTCTCAGGAAATGGTAAAAATTCCACAGGAATTATGTTGGCGGTTCGCACTCGGACAAATTGTCCTGTCCATCCCCTACCTTCATTCTTTTCTACCTTGGAAATGAAGGATCTGGAGGTTTAACGCAACAGGGTAACCAGCCCCCTGCAGTGCTTAGGGCGATAAAACCTGATGAGGTGATCGAGGGTAAACTCGATCTCGACCTTCTCCACAAAATCCTAATCATATGCACGATCCTCCAGAATGATGGGTTGACCTGCGCTAGAGTAGCCTGGAAATTTTGGCAAAATCAGAGGATGACCTTGTCAAGAGGGCCCAATGTGAAGGGGAACGTATAAACGTTCAGAAACCCTTCCACACGATTCGTGATGTCTTCCCCCGGAGCCAACAGTGTCACCTCTCTCCCCCATCCACAATCTCTCCTTACCGCCTCGGGGTGGTCTTCGCCTACCGAGGGCATGGGTGTCGACAAACAGTCTCGACCGCTCTGAATATTGGGGGACCCCCCTGATGCCAGGCCTTCCTTCGAGGCAAAAGGTCCCGCGAATTGTGCGGCATAAATTGACGGTGTACCATCGGCCGAGTAAGGAGCGAAGGCAGACCTTTTTTTTCCCTAGCCTACGAGTTCAGGCATAGTGGCCATGATTGTTGTAAAGAAAGGGAGGGGATACCTGAAGCAAGGATACCTGGCTAAAACAGCGGAGCACTGAGCGACAGAATAATTTTATGAGGAAACAAAGCAAAGTCTCCAAGTAAGGAGCAAGAATGCATATACCTATATATAGAGAGCAGCGGCTATTCACCTAAACCGAAGTCGAATAAATTCCAACCAGCTCATTTATTCCCTCTTCGGGAAATGCACCGGCGAAGTTATCTCGGTCAATTTACGAAACTTCGGGGACCTCCGATAGACTCCACCCCATTCGAGGATCCTCGCGATCGTATTCACGGAGCCTTAAGAATCATTTACATTGATGCAACCCAAGGCAAAGCCTAGTCCCGAGGGCCTGGCTGTCCTAAGAACAGGACCTAGAAAATTGAGATCGAATCGGAAATGAGTAACTGCGCAAAAGGAAATTCAAAGGCAAAAGGGGAAATCTTTATTTTTTACAAAATTATGTACAAAGTTATATCCTTACAAATACTTCCCTAAGGGGAAATAGAAGACAGGATTATTCTTCACCCTCGCCGTCGGCCGAATCACGAGCGGAGTCGCTATCGGAACTAACACCTGACGAGGATGTGGGCACTGTCTCCTTATCCAAAGCCCTAGCCTCTTCCACCTCGATGTGAAAGTCAAAACCCCGGGCAATCGCCTCCTCAAACGCCAGCCTCCTAGCTTGGGCTACTTTTCTGGCCTGGTTATTAGCAGCAACAGCGTCCCGCCTGTATGATGCGATGTGCTCGTCGGCCTCAGCCTTGGCTGCAGACAGACGGGTTATCCCTTCCTGAGCGTTTCAGAGAAGGTCCTGGGCTGAAGTCAGATCTCCTCGCAGGAGATGACTCTCCGAGACAGCAACTCGATTCGCCCCCTCAACTCAAGGTTTTCGTTGCCCTTAACTTCCGCCTCCTCTTAAACCCTTTTCCACGAGGGCATTCTTCTGAAGTACCTGCAAAAAGCGAACTAAATCAGTAAAGTTGATTTACGTGATGGCAGTCATACGGGCATCACGATACCTGTTCATTGAAACTTGCTCGGAGCGCCTGCAACTCATCCTCCTTGTGAGCCAAGGAAACCTTTAATTCCCTTATCTCGGAGATAGACTTCCCGAGCTCCCTTTCGCAGCGGGTAAGCTCGTCATTTAAACTAGAAAAAACCTGGTCGTATGCTTTCTTGGCCTGCAACATAGAGGGAGGCGGTTAAGCAAACAAAGGTAAGATTTCGGGATTATCGATAGTGAGTCAGAAAGAGCACCCATTCCAGATGTCCCTAGGCCTCTCCAAAAGTGACAGGGGCATTAGGGTTAGCAGCATCTTCGATGTCGTCAAAAAGGTCTTAAAAAGTACCATCTCTCCCTTGGAGGATGTTTTCGGTGGGAGTGCCTCGGTCTAGGGCATCCCTAATCTCCCCAGAGGAAAAGGATGGCCCCAAATCAGAACCACACGCAACGTCAAAGCCAAGCCCCTCGAGCTCATCAAGATGAACCATGTCATGGTCCGATGGCGGCTCGGGGATCGTGATCGAGTCTCCTTTAAAATTCCCTTCCAAGCAAGGTAGGGAAACATCAGCCGCCCTAAGTTATTTGGCCCCACAGTCAGCGGCCGATGGAACGGTTGCATTTCTCCTTACCGTTTGTACCAGAGGGAGGCTATCCTCGTCCTTGCCTTCGTCCACAATGCAGGGACGCGAGATAACGACCAAATTCGGTGCTAAGGCCTTGGCCCTGGACTTACGGGCCTTGGTCTTCTTTGCTTGGGGAGGCTCATCCGGTGCCCCTTTTCTCTTTCTTTTGGCCTTGCTAGGTTTCGAAGTCGTTTCCTCACCAGGAAGAGGCGGCCTCATCAACAAGGTATCGGCGAGACCTGTATTTGAAGGGCCCATGAGAACCTCTGTTCCGAGGGAGATCATATGAAAATCGATGGGAGAAGGATTACCGTGGTTCTTGGCTTGCCACCTCGTCTGCACCAAAACACGCCAAGACCGCCCGTTGTACGGAAAGGCTGAATCTATTCATGCGACCCACCCGAACAGATCCTGGATCATGTCAGGACGCCAAGAGGTAGCTGTATAAACGGGGGGACTTTAGTTCGATAAGTACAACAAAAAAATTGAAATATTGAATATTACTTACGAGCCATATTCCATTCCTCTGAGAACGGCGTCCTGTCAGCTGGAATAATATCGGAGGTCCTCACCGTGACAAATCTACTCATCCACCCTCGATCTCTGGTCTCATCGGTGGTTACAAAAAATGGCTTTGCGGACCGATGTTAAAGCCTGATCAGGCCCCCTCGATACAGACGAGGACTATATAACAGTATCAAGTGGTTGAGGGTGAAAGTCATTCCCTCGATGCAATTGGAGAATTACCAGAGCATGTATACTATCCTCCAAAATGAAGGATAAATCTGACCAAGTGTCACTCGATATCGTTGGCAAAAATTGAGAATCATTGGGTCCACTCGTGGAGACGAAGGCTCGACAGGACCCAAAGTGAAAGGGTACGTATAGACCCTGAGGAAGCCCTCTTTATATGATGTTATATCCTCCCCAGCGTTAGGGATTTCAACATGAACCGCTTCCGCCCAGCTGCAGTCCGTTTTTACCTTTTCTATTCCAGGTATGACACTTATATATCTGGAGATAGGTTCACACCGGTCTGGCATGTTTGGAGGGTTGTCGACCGTAAGGTCGGAGACCATCTCAAAGTCCTCAGGAACACATTGCTTGACGCTCGGTAGCTTCTTAGTTTCATCCTCGGACGGGCGAACAGAGGAAGAAGCGCCCTCTCGGGAGGGGATTGTTTTAGAGGTTTTTGCCATGATTGCGTCAGAAAAGGAAGACAAAAGAATAAGCACGAGGAGGGAATTGACGCAGAAGGGTCTGGAAGTTGGCCCAAGTAGCTTGAAGGTTGATGTAAAAATGCATATCGCGGGTAAGTACGTTATTTATAGAGGCTTGGGGGCCAGCACCCGAAGAACGGAAGGGTTGGATTTGCGGCTGATCGTAAGTTTTGGGTAACCGTGTCATAAGAGACTCTTGCGTAGCCTTTGATAACATGCCATTTAATGCTATGACAGAGTGATTTCACGGTGGGAACTTCAAAGGAATGAGTATTCAAAAAACATTTCTTATCATTCCACTCCAAGAAAAGCGGGGACTATCTGTGTACGGTCGAAACCGGGAAGGCCAATTTCTACATCAGACAGAGCGTAAGGTGGCATACTCGCGTAAGTTTCAGGATATGGTCCAAAGCCCGACTTCGGATATTCCCACAAATAGACCTCGAGGCAGTACAAGTTGGAGATCGACACAAGCAGCCAGCACATAGATCGAGGCAGGCAGTTCTGTTACAAAGTACAATATCGTACTCGAACATTAAATAGCTGTATCAATTATGAATCTTGGCAATTAATGCTTATGTACTATGCTGAGACTCCCCCTCTTATAAAAAGGGAATGCTTGTCATTTTGTAACACACAATACATTGAATACAAGACACAAGAACATTCTCTGCTTTAATATCAAACATCCTCTATTCCTCTTTATTAGCTCATTTACTTGCATTTACTGCTTTCTTTTACTTTTTCTTCATTTATAGCTTATCATTGATAGTGTATCGCAAGGCCTATAAGCCTGTTATAGCCCCATCGACCACCCGATCCAGGTCCGAATATTAGTCTCAAGGACCCTCGAGGTCAACATCTAGCCTTCGATTTAAGGCACTCTGGTTTGCTTTCCTTCAACTCTCTAATCGTTTCCTTACTGTTCTATCCTACACATTTAGCTAAAATTGTTCAATAACCGGTATTAAGATAAATCACGTATTTTTAGAACCACGTAACTAAATATTATTGTAGTTACCATTTTAACGGTAGGCATCTAGTTTAGAATTTCTTTCTTGCTTTATTATACATTGTTCACAGGTTATGTAATAAATGCCCCGCCGTAGCCTCGTCACTACTTCTTCGAGGTTAGGCTCGGCACTTACTCAGTATATGGGGTCGGTTGTACTAATACTACACTCTGCACTTTTTGTGCAGATCCAGGTACTGGCTAGAGTAGGAGATAGTAGTAGCTGACATCATTTACACGGAGACACGAGGTAGATCTGCTGGCGTCCGCAGATTCCTGGAGTCTTCCCTTTATTATTAGATATTGCTTTATTTCATTCAAAACAGAGATAAATTTCTTTCAGCCCATTTATTTGTAGTATTCTTTAGTAATTCGTGAATTGTGACACCGGACCCTGGGTAGTTTTATAGTTATTATTAGCTCGTGGTTCGTTTATTATTCCAAATATTATTCATGATATCAGTTATTGGAAAATATTAGATTCAGTATTCATTTTTAAATTGTTCTATTGTGTTAAGTAAACTTTTAAGAGAAAATGGTTAATTAAGTTCTAACATTGGCTTGCCTAGCAAGTATGGTGTTAGGCTCCATCACGATCCTGAGGGTTGGAAATTTGGGTCGTGACAAGTTGGTATCAAAGCTCTAGGTTGCTTAGGTCCCACAATTCACGAACAAACTTAATAGAGTCTGAAGGATTGGTACGGAGACGTTTGTACTTATCTCTCAGAGGCTATGAAGTTAGGAACAAACTCATTTTATTTCTACTCTATCGTGTGATTCTTGATATCTCAAATATTGATCAGACTCTTGTATTCTCTCGCAGATGGCGAGAACACGTGCTTCCTCTTCCGCTAACCAACAATCCGGTCTTCTAGAAGCAACAACTCCTACTAGGGGCAGAGGCCGAGGACAGGCAGGGGCCGAGGCAGGGGCAGGACTCAGCCTATTGCTCATACAGCAGCCCTAGCTGCAGAGTCCCAAATAGAGATTAATGAGGGGGTTCCAGCTCAGACCGTTCCAGCGGGACCAGCTCAGGTCCCAGAAGGGTTTATTGCTACCCCAATACTTCAGGATGATTTGGTCGGATTAGTGGTCCTTATGTAGAGCGTAGCCCAGACAGGCACACTCCCTGTGGTAGAAACCGTATCTCAGGATGGAGGAGGGGTCCAAACTCCTGCAACTCACACTCCAAATCAACTTCTCAGGTTCAGACCCTAGCAGCTAATCTGGTTTGGGTAATTCAGCCAGTTGTTGTAGCACCACTTGTTGATGGGACATTTATGTCCACCGATACTTTGTGGAGATTGGACAGGTTCATTAAGCTATTTCTTGTTCATTTCAGTGGTGCTACGTCAGAGGACCCTCAGGAATATCTGGAGAGTTTTCATGAGGTTTTACGGAACATGAGTATTTTTGAGACCAATGTGGTTGATTTCGCCGCTTTTCAGATGACTGGTTCCGCCAAGAAATGGTGGAGGGTGTATTTGTTGACTAGACCAGCTGGGTCACATGCTTTGACTTGGGATCAGTTTTTGCATCTCTTTTTGGAGAAGTTTTTGCCTGTTACTACTAGAGAGGAAAATCATCGTCAGTTTGAGTGACTTCAGCATGGCAGCATGACGATTACCCAGTAGGAGAATCTCTTTGTGGATTTGGCTAGACATGCTATTCTTTTGTTGCCCACAGAGAGAGAGAGGGTCAGGCTATTTATTGAGGGCCTTGCTCAGCCCATCAGGTTGTAGATGGCTAAGGAGACAGGGGCTGAGATTTCTTTTCAGGATGCAGCCAATGTGGCCAGGAGAGTTGAGACGGTTCTCGAAATGGGAGGTCAGGGATCAGACAAAAGACCTCGCCATTCTGGTGGATTCAGTGGTGCCTCATCTGGTGGCGGGGTTTCCTTTACTAGAGGCCATTCTATTCAGCACTTCAGGCTTTACATAGTACCTCAGGCGGTCGTGGTTCTTATACGCCTCTTTCTGCTTAGCCAGTCTACAATGCACCATCATCTCCTATCAGAGCACCTCCTCTGCAGAGTTACTATCGAGGTCAACCAACTCGTCAAGGTCATTCTTTATACCAGGAGGGATGCTTTGAGCGTGGTGAATATGGGCATGTTCGGAGAGCTTTTCCGAGACTTACGGGTAACCAACATTAATACCAGGTTCACGTGCTATAGTTCTAGCACCACCTGCCCAGCCAGCCAGGGGTAGAGGTCAAGTAGCCAGAGGTAGGGGCCAGATTGTTAGAGGTGGAGGCCAACCTGCTAGGGGTGGAGGTCCTCCTAGAGACATAGTTCTGGGTGGTGGATCCCAGCCCCAACTGTATGCATTTCTAGCTAGACTCGAGGTGGAGTCCTCCGATGTTGTTATTACATGTATCATTTCAGTTTGCAATAGAAATGCCTCAGTTTTGTTTGATCTGGGGTCTACTTATTCTTATGTGTCATCATATTTGCCTCGTATTTGGTTGTACCCCGCGATTCCTTGAGTGTCTTTGTTTATGTGTCTACACCGGTGGGGGATGCTATTGTGGTAGATCGTGCGTATCGTTCGTGCGTAGTAGTCATTAAGGGTTTTGAAACTAGTGTAGACCTTTTGCTTCTGGACATGGTCGATTTTGATGTTATATTGCGCATGGATTGGTTTTCACCTTACTATGCCATCTTGGACTGTCATGCCAAGACAATTACATTAGCTTTGCCGGGATTGTCTCGATTGGAGTGGAAAGGGACTCCTGGTCATTCTCCCAGCAGAGTGATTTCTTATGCCAAGGCTCGTCGTATGGTTGAGAAGAGATGTTTGGCTTATTTGGCTCATATTCGTGATTCTAATGCTGAGGTTTCTTCTATATACGTAGTGCCTATTGTTCGTGAGTTTCCCGAGGTATTTCCTGTAGACTTGCCAGGGATGCCACCCGACAGGGATATTGATTTTTGCATTGATGTGGCTCCGGGCACCCAGCCCATCTCTAATCCTCCATACCGGATGGCCCCACCAGAACTGACAGAATTGAAAGAGAAGTTGGAAGACTTGCTTGATAAGGGATTCATTAAACCTAGTGTCTCGCCCTGGGGTGCACCGGTTTTGTTTGTGAAGAAAAACCATGGATCGATGAGGATGTGTATAGACTACCGGCAGTTGAATAAAGTCACTGTCAAGAATAAATATCCATTGCCGAGAATTGGTGATTTATTTGATCAACTTCAGGGTGCCAGTGTATTTTCAAAAATTGACCTGAGACCGGGCTACCATCAATTGAATATTAGGGCGTCCGATGTTCCTAAGACAGCCTTTCGGACAAGGTATGGGCACTACGAATTTTTGGTGATGTCATTTGGCTTGACTAATGCCCCAGCAACCTTTATGGACTTGATGAATCGGGTTTTCAAGCCTCATGTGAATTCTTTCGTAATTGTGATCATTGATGATATTCTGATATACTCCTGTAACTGAGAGGAGCATGAACAACACCTCCGTATAGCGCTCCAGACTTTGAGGGATAATTAGTTATAAGCAAAGTTTTCAAAGTGTGAGTTCTGGTTGTATTTAGTAGCTTTCTTGGGTCATATCGTATTGGCAGAGGGCATTCAGGCAGATCCTAAGAAGATAGAGGCAGTCAAGAACTGTCCTAGACCCACTAAAGCCACGGAAATTAGAAGCTTCTTGGGTTTGGCGGGTTACTATCGTCGTTTCGTGGAGGGGATTTCATCTATATCATCTCTAATGACTAAATTGACTCAGAAAGGTTCCCCATTCAAATGGTCGGATGAGTGTGAGGCGAGCTTTCGGAAGCTCAAGACAGCCTTGACTTCAGCCCCGGTGTTGGTGTTACCATTAGGTTCCGGATCTTTCACGGTATATTGTGATGCTTCCCGTGTTGGGCTTGGAGCGGTATTGATGCAGGATGGCAGGGTGATTGCATATGTGTCTCGATAGTGGAAAGTTCATGAGAAGAATTATCATGTCCATGACTTAGAGTTGGCATCCATTGTTCACGCATTGAAGATTTGGAGGCACTATCTATATGGTGTGCCATGTGAGGTTTTCACAGATCATCGCAGTCTCCAGTACTTGTTCAAGAAAAAGGATCTTAATTTGAGACATATGAGATGGTTAGAGTCCAAGGAAGGCCAATGTAGTGGCCGATGCATTGAGTAGGACGGCGAGGAGTATGGGAAACCTTGCATTTATTCCATACGGTGAGAGACCGTTAGCTTCAGACATCCAGACTTTGGCTAATCAGTTTGTGAGATTGGATATTTCGCCCAGCAGTGTTTTATCTTGTACAGTCGCTCGATCTTCTCTACTGGAGCGTATCAGAGATCGGTAGGATGACGACCCACATTTGATGGTCCTTAGGGACACAGTTCGGCACGATGGTGCCAAGAAGGTTATAGTTGGAGATAACTGCTTTTCAAGGATGCAGGGTCGTATATGTGTGACCAATGTCAATGGCCTTCGTGAGTTGATCCTTGAGGAGGCTCACAGTTCTAAGTATTTTATTCACCCGGGTGCAGCCAAGATGTACCAAGACTTGCTGCAGTATTATTGGTGGCGAAGGATGAAGAAGGATATTTTTGTGTATGTGGCTCTTTGTTTGAATTGCCAACAGGTAAATTATGAGCATCAGAGACCCGATGGTTTGCTCCAGCAGATAGAGATTCCTGAGTGGAAATGGGAGCGTATTACTATGGACTTTGTTGTTGGACTCCTCTAGACTCAGAGGAAGTTCGACGCCATTTGGGTTATTATGGATAGATTGACTAAATCAGCACATTTCATTCCAGTGGAAAGTACTTTTAATTTGGAGCGGTTGGCAGAGATATATATTCGAGAGAATTTTTGCCTTCACGGTGTGATCGTGTCTATCATTTCTGATCGAGATATGCTGTTTACCTCGCACTTTGGAGGGCAGTTCAACGGGAGTTGGGTACGCGAGTTGAGTTGAGCATAGCAATCCATCCTCAGGCAGACGGGCAGTCCGAGCGTACTATTCAGATATTAGAGGATATGCTCTGCGCTAGTGTTATTGATTTTGGAGGTTCTTGGGATCAGTTCTTGCCGTTAGCGGAGTTTTCCTACAATAATAGCTACCAGTCGAGTATTCAGATGATTCGCTATGAGGCATTATATGGTAGACGTTGTAGAACTCCAGTTGGATGGTTTGATCCGGGAGAGGCTCGGTTATTGGGTACAGACTTAGTTCAAGAGGCCTTAGATAAGGTCAAGATTATAAAGGAGCAACTTCGTGCAGCTCAGTCCAGGAAAAAGAGTTAGGCTGACCGTAAGGTACGTGATGGGGCATTCATGGTTGGAGAGAGTATTACTTCGGGTATCACCCATGAAGGGTGTTATGAGATTTGGGAAGAAGGGTAAGTTGAGTCCTAGGTATATCGAGTCGTTTGAGATTCTTGATAGAGTGGGGGAGGTAGCTTATAGACTTGCGTTACCTCCGGGGTCATCTCCAGTCCATCCGGTATTTCATGTATCTATGCTCCAGAAATATCAAGGTGACCCGTCCCACGTGTTAGATTCAGTTCTGTCCAATTGGACAAAGATTTGACATATGAGGAGGAGTAGGTAGCTATTTTAGAACGGCAGGTTCATCAGTTGAGGTCAAAGAGTTATCCTTCAGTTCGAGTGTAGTGGAAAGGTCAGCCCGTTGAGGTAGCTACTTGGGAGTCCGAGTCAGACATGCAGAGTAGATATCCCCACTTGTTTGCCAGTTTAGGTAAATTTTCTATGCCCGTTTGAGGACGAACGTTTATTTTAGAGGTGGAGATTGTGATGACCCAAAGGGTCATCTTATGAATTAAGACTCTATTCTGGGCTCATTAGCCTTAAAAAGACTAATTTTAATTACCACGATTTGCGTGCGCAGTCCGGCGTGAATCCAGAAAGCTTTTATGTGGAAATATGAGAAATAGTAACTTTTAGCGTTAAAATTTGGTTTAAGTTGACTTTGGTCAACATTTTGAGTAAACGGACCCGGATTCTGTGTTCTGACGATCCCGGGATGTCCGCAGTAGAATATGAGACTTAGGCGTATGCCCGAAATTTGAATTCCGAGGTCCCTAGCCTTAGAAAACAATTTTTGAAAAAAATTGTTATGCTGGTTTTTATAGGAAATAAAGAAAAGAATTAATGTGTGAAATCGTTGGTATCAGGCCCGTATTTGGGTTCCGAAGCCCGGTACAGGTTTGTTATAGTGTGAAAGTCGTATATGTGAAATTTGGTGATAATCAGAATTGATTTGACGTGATTCGGACGTCCGGTTGAGAAATAGTGAAATTTAAGCGTTCTTGAGGAAAATATGATGTTGAGGTTAAATTCGTAGTTTTGATGTTATTTCAATGATTTGATCGCACGAGAAGGTCCGTATGATGTTTTTAGACTTGCGTGCATGTTTGGTTTGGAGCCCCGAGGGCTCGGGTGAGTTTCGAGTAGGCCACGGAGTGTTTTGAGACTTAGAAAAATACAAGACCTGAAAAGCTGCAGAATCCAGTTCTCTAAACCTGGAAGCGCGGCAGCGCTGGGAATTTCGCGCCAGCGGACCGGGTTCCGCTGCAGTGCCTGGAATTTCGCTGACAGCGGTAGCTTAGGACAAAACTTCCGCCATCGCGCCCTATTCCGCTGACAGCGGTGGGGCAAGGCTCAGAATTCCGTTGTAGCGGAATTATTTCGCTGACAGCAATGACTGGACCTGAGGCGTGCATATATATACAATCCTTTTTCATTATTTTACCACTTTTCAAAAATAATAAAACCCCAGAATGGGAGAGGCAATTTTTCCAAAATATTTTCTTCCCCAAATCATAGGTAAGTGATATCTAACTCATTTCTTTCAATCCTTAACTACTTTTTTACAAGATTTCAACCTAGAATCTAGAATTTTTCATGGTAGAATTAGGGATTTTTGGTAAAACTTGGGAAACCCGTGATATTTCAATAATGTTAATTCCTTTAGCAATAATTAATGATACTAAACTTATTTATGATTAGATACGAGTGAGTTGAAGGCAAATTCTAAAGGAAAAGTTGTGATTGAGCAGTGAGTGGCCTGCTGAATTGAGGTAAGTGCTTGGTTTAACCTTAACTTGAGGAAATATGAATCCTCAACCTAAATGCTATGTGAGTTTTCATGTGTGTGGTGTATAGATGAGGTGACAAGTATCTATGCACCACCAAATTATTTGTTGAACATGATCCCTTCCCTACTCCCAACTTATTTGATTCATGGCTTAATTGTTTACATGATTTTTATGCCTCCATGTCTACTTGTTTTCATCAACCTATTGTTAAGTATTGGTTCGAGTAATTTGGAAGTCTTAATTGTTACCTTGGATTCATTATGATATATGAAAAGGTTGAGCTGGTTGACAGTGTTCTACGATATGTATATATTCCGGCTGGTTTCATTGTGAAATGATAATTGATGAGGTTTATGAGTAGTACAACTTTCTGTTTACAATTGTTGAGACAAAAATACTGTGAAAGGCTTTGACCTGAATTGTGAAATCTTTTATAAATAAAGTGATTGACTGTCTAGTGGGAGCGGGTTGCACGCCGCAACAAGGAGTGATAAGGGTGGACAGGTGGGATCGGGTTGCACGCCGTAACATGAGAAATAGGGGTAATAAATATATAGGGAGGAGCAATAAGGGTGGATAGGTAGGAGCGGGTTGCGCGCCGCAGCAAGGAGAAATAAGGGAGGACATTTATGTTTTACTGATTTTAAACACAAATATTGGAAAACTTTTTGTTTTACTCTATTGTTTTCATATTATGCACTTATGGTTATTTTAAAGTGAAATTTGGAAATTTGGATACTTAGGCGAGAATAGGTTATAGCTGAGACCTGGAAAAGGTGGATGAGGCATTTTATTTATTGCTACAGATTATTACTTTTGTCTAGTTTAGAATTTCTTTCTTGCTTTATTATACATTGTTCACAGGTTATGTTATAAATGCCCCGTCGTAGCCTCGTCACTACTTCGTCGAGGTTAGGCTCGACACTTACTCAGTACATGGGGTCGGTAGTACTGTTACTACACTCTGCATTTTTTGTACAGATCCAAGTACCGGCAAGAGTAAGAGATAGTAGTAGCTGACATCATTTACACGGAGACACGAGGTAGATCTGCTGGCGTCCGCAGATTCTTTGAGTCTTCCTTTTATTATTAGATGTTGCTTTAGTTCATTCAAACAGAGATACATTTCTTTCAGCCCATTTATTTCTAATATTCTTTAGTAGTTCGTGAATTGTGACACCAGACCCTGGGTAGTTTTATAGTTATTATTAGCTCGTGTTTCATTTATTATTCCAAATGTTATTTATAATATCAGTTATTGGAAAATATTAAATTAAGTATTCATTTTTTATTTCTATTGTGTTAAGTAAACTTTTAAGAGAAAATGGTTAATTAAGTTCTAACATTGGCTTGCCTAGCAAGTGTGATGTTAGGCGCCATCACGATCCCGAGGGTTGGGAATTTGGCTCGTGACATATACTTTCATAGTGTGATAAAGTACTCAATATATCAAGTCTAACGGCACGGCAACACCCTTCGTGCATTTATCTCATCCTCACCATATATGTGTAAAATAGTATCAACCAAATGATAGAAATACCGACAATAGAAATGAAAAGTAAGGGAAATATGCAAGAAGTAATAATAATCGAGAATATACAGAATAACATCAGTAACAGAACATGATCTTGACAAGTTAACAAGTAAGGACATGGAGGACTAGCATGGTGGAAGACTTACACTAAGGTACAACAGAATAGATACAACATGTGTATAATTATAAAAGCAGGAAATAGGCATGACATATGAAAGTTAAGCAAGTAAAAGACATGGACAACAGAACAACATTTGAGATAGAGGTCAAGTACGGGACAATAACAACATATCACACAAAATATATAATGGCGACAATGACAACTCAAGGTAAAGGCAGAAATGTATACACGGAAAACAGATATCACATCATAATGTATGTCCCTCATCCTCACCTGCACGGAAACACCCTTCGTGCCATGACCTCACAATATTAAAAGCATAACAATATAAATGAAATGGCATGGCATCCCCCTTCGTGCTTTACACTCTTTCCGCACATGATAATGTATATGAAATGACACGGCATCACCCTTCGTGCTTTACACTCTTCCTCACATGATAATGATATAAACAATGGCACGACATCACCCTTCGTGCTTTACACTCTTCCTCACATGATAATGAATATAAACAATGGCACGACACCACCCTTCGTGTTTTACACTCTTTCCTTACATAATAATGTATATGAAATGGCATGGCATCACCCTTCGTGATTTACACTATTCCTCACATGATAATGATAAGAAATGGCACGACATCACCTTTCATGCTTTACACTCTTCCTCACATGATAATGATATAAACAATGGCACGACATCACCCTTCATGCTTTACACTCTTCCTCACATGATAATGAATATAACAATGGCACGACATCACCCTTGTGCTTTACGCTTTTTCCTCACATGATAATGTATATGAAATGGCACGACATCACCCGTCGTGCTTTACACTCTTCCTCACATGATAATGTATATGAAATGGCACGACATCACCCTTCGTGCTTTACACTCTTCCTCACCAAGCATATGAATATAAATAAAATGGCAAGGTAGGAAGTATATATAACATCAAGGAGAGTGTTCAACGAATATTCCAAACAAAGTTCTCAATCACTGCTTTACAAGCCAACAATGATTTAATGAACCCTCAAGGAACACATAATTCAAATACTTTCACAAATCCCACAATTTATCAACAGTACAAGTATGGAATCTAGCATCTCAAAATATCAGCTGTAACAATGTATTAACGATTATGCATAGGGATGACCAAATTAAGCACATCAATGTATTCTCAGAGTTCTATCAAATTTGATCAAGTTATCACAGGCTAAGTCTAGATTCTAACATTTAATATTAGGTTCTTAATATCTAGAAGTCAAGTGAGGCATGAAGCAAGAGGTCACGAAATTCTACAAACATAAATGTAACATAGTCCACCCCCAAGCATGATTAACCCTGACACATACATATACGCTCGTCACCTCATATATGTATCCCCGCAGGTAGCAAACAATGATAAATAAGAGAAAAAATTCCCTCAACAAAGTTAGGAAAAACACTTACCTCGATTCGGCTAACTCAACACTCAACTTAGCCTTTTGCCTCTATAAATTTACCTCCGATCGACTCAATCTTGTTCTGAAAATCAACAGGTGCAGCAGCAGCATCATAAACATTGACCACAGTATCCAAAGCGGTTGCATGTTGGCATTGGACTGACGCAACTTACTAGATGAATATTCGGTTGCAAGCTTTCTGCTTGTTCTTGCAAGTATCGTACCAAGTAAAAAAACATGGAATTGATGTGATCTTTATCATGTGATATCAGAAAACGAGATTCAACAGCACAGAGAGTTGTATAGAAATTTTGCAGAATGTCACGATGAGCAGTGAGCGAATCGGCCGGAACGTGTTCAGTTTTGGAACGATACTGCTTGAGAGTTTAGAGATCCTCTTCGAGGTTTTGAGATTCCCGTTCGGAGTAATTAGAAGCGATGTTCATAATGGACGGTAGAGATCGAGCGATACGGTTTTCTTCTCGAAGATTGCTAACATGTCGTTTGTCGCCGCCATTGACGACGGTGACGCCATGGTTTCCGGTGACCTTTTTGTAACACTGATGCTTTCAATAGATACAAAGTTTGTTTTTCAGAGCTTATAGATAAGGACAGAGATTCTAATGGCGTGAACAACCTCTGCAGCCACGAAAAGGCTGTCGTGATCGTGGACAATGGCTTGTAGCAGCACTAACGTCGCCATGCCGGCGACCACCGCCAGAAAAGCCTTCACCTTTGGCGGTTGCCGTCGAACCCATGTTGATGCGGCATGGATTGGCCTCCTCGGCGCCTTCATTCTGCTTTCTTTGTTGTGGCAGTGACGGCAAGTGAAAATTTCATTGCAACAAGGAGCTCAGAGTTTACATCGTCGCCGATAATGTTCACATCCGTAAAGCATTTTGCCGAAGTCTTCTTTGGATTATGAGAGTATAGTACAACTGTGGACCTCTGTAGTTACGTGTGGGCAATAGATAGAAGAAAAAAAGGTGATAATTGTAGAGTATGTATCAAGGATTCAGAAGTTCAAAATTAGTTCATAAAACGCGAACAATGGAACAAGTAATGAATCCACTACCAAGATATGGCTTAAATATTATATTAACTATGTATCGGTTTCCGGAATAAAAATACGGGCACCATACCAATGAGATCAAAAATTAATTAATTTCTTTAAA
Organism: Nicotiana undulata; assembly: GCA_005239495.1. Lineage (NCBI taxonomy): Eukaryota > Viridiplantae > Streptophyta > Magnoliopsida > Solanales > Solanaceae > Nicotiana > Nicotiana undulata. The sequence goes on along the minus strand of ML259908.1, from coordinate 144,809 downwards.
TCCTTAGAATTTTAGTCTAATAATTTTTCATCAAAAATTCATTTCTCGAGTTAGGAACCTCGGAATTCGATTCCGGGCACGGGCACATGTCCCATGTTTTATTAAGGACCCGTAGGGACTGGCGGAATACGGATTCGGGCCCGTTTACTAAAAATATTGACTAAAGTCAACTAAGATTACTTTTAAAGGCTAAAATTATCATTTTATCAAATTTCCACACTAGGGCTTTCCGGATACGCGCCCGGACTGCACACGCAAATCGAGAAAGAATAAAATGAGGCTCTAAAGGCTTCAAAACACAGAGTTTGTTCTAAATCACCGAGCGAAGTGAAGATACTCAAAACGACCAGCCGGGTTGTTACAAGTACATAAGTTGGCTACCTTCAAATAAGCAACATACAACTTCATGCAGTTAGGACTAAACTCACCTCCCCATGTTCTAGCTTTTCCTTCCTTCTCTCTAAACTTGTTCATGACCTTGATTCTAATATCCTCAAGCATCTTCAGGATATGCTTGCCTCTTGCTTTTAAGATCCAAGAGTTGAAGGACTCTGTAAAATTATTGTCCACCATATGATTTTTGCACAATGTATCAAAGTAGGACCTACACCAATTCTATGGTGGATACCTAAGCAATTCCTTGGCAACATCAACAGACAATTCACCAAGACTCTTTAGTTGATCTTTAAAGTCCTCCTCATAAGTGCTCCAAGCAGACCACCATAGGTATTTCTTCATCTCTCCTGAAATTCTGATCATCTTACTTCAGTTGGCTTCAATATGTCTCACACAAAACCTATGATTTGAGAGAGGGAAGACAGTTCTTACTGCTTCCAACAGACCCTGCAAATTTAAAAATAAATAAATATATAATAACTTAAAAATAACTGAAAATAGTCAGTTAAGCAAAATCATAAGTTGTACCTTTTGCATATTAGACATAAAGGTAATAACGGTTCAATCTTTCAGATTCAATGAGTGTTTCAGCAACTCTGGAAACCATGTCCATGTCAAGGTGTTTTCCTTGTCAACTACAGCCTAAGCCAAGGGATAGAAATGATTATGACAATCTTGTGCAACAGCCACCAATAATTGACATCTTTAAGAAAGTCCCATCTAGTCCAATGAATGGTCTCAACCCTTCTTTAAACCCAAACTTCATCGTATTGAAGCATATGTACATTCTAAGAAATCTTCTTTTACCTTCAACCATCGTTTGATAAATTGATAACCACATCACTACTAGGATTACTCTCCCTTATCTTATTTGCATATGCTTCTAATCTGTTATAGTCATCTAAAATGCTTCCTTGTAATTGCTGAAGTGCCATCCTCTTAGCCCTTTTCAATGTGGGTTATGTACATTCAATGAAAATTGATTTTTCAAATCTACCTTCATATCCTTTATTTTGTACTTGGTGTTATTCTGCACCTTACTCCTGAAATATTCAGCTAAAATTTTTGTTTTGGCTTTAGGATTCTCAAATGATCTTCACAGTTGTGCCTTGTCTTCAATGTTTTAATCTTAACGTCAGGACTCTTCTTATCTTTAGAGATGAGGCATACAAAATGGCAGCCTACTACACATCTATACCTTACTCTTATTTTATCACTTTTTCTAAGCTTCAAAGGTTTGGAATTTGCAATAGCATAGAAGTTCATGACTTTTTGGCCTCTTCCAAGTCCTTAAATGTCATAGACTTATCAAGTTCTTTGTAGTGACTAAGCTTATCATTAACTTCTTTATCCTTTTGCATCCTAGGTGACTCTAATTCTTCAAAATCATATTCACTAGCATATGAACCATAATCTGAACTTTTATCACTATCTGATTCACAATCAGTACCTAATTCACACTGATATTGACCTGAAATTGGCTCTTCGTGGTCCCCCATATTGAAATATCTATAACATAGACACAGAAGAAAACATAGAGGGACCACATGAATAATTTAACAACTTTGACAATAAAATATTGAGCATACAATAAATTACTGCATATAACATAATGGAAAGAGTAAAGCACACACTTTAAGAGAAGAAAAACAGTCAGCACACACTTTAAGAGAAGCATAGACGGTCTATAATACAATTTTTCTGTCGATTTCAACAGTGGAAAGCAAAAAAAAAATAGTCTTTAAGAAGAAATGCACATGGTTCTGTCGATTTCAACAACCCAACCCTACCACACTTTGATAAAATATGTGAAAAGGACACTTGCAGCCAACGACAATATACACCTAGGGCACAAATTGACACCACATAAGGAAACAACAAAGGTAACAAACAAAAAGAGAACCAGACCCACATGCAAACACTATACACTAGAAGACAAGTCAGAAATACCAGTACATGACAAAACCCTAGAAAATTACAAAAATAAAATTGAAGTTCGAGACAAAGACCCAATAAATAGAAGGGAAAATTACCTGAATATCTTCGGATGATCTTCAATTTGTGTTGTTAAACCTTGCTCTATCTTATCATCACCTCAACTCTCAAATCGCCATGGAAGAACGGTCTAGGAAGAAATTGGGTTTTTGTTATGAAATGGGGTTTGGACATGGGGTTACGGCCTTTGTTTGATCTTTGTTTGGAAATGAGTTTCGGAGCGGGTTTATGAGGCTGCCATGTTATATCTACGTGGATGCCATGTAAGATTAAAATGGCTTGAGTGGAGGGTCGTTAGATTGAAGGACATTAGTGGCCCATTGTGCTAACGGAGAGGATATTTTGGCCCAATTTACTAACGAAGGACAAAAATGAGCTATATACCATAGTTTAGGAGTATTATTGGACCTTTTTCGTTCATATATACATAGGTAGTATCACAGGAACTGGTGGTATAGTATCATAGGTACACTGGAGTCTTTTCTAATGGAGATGCTGAAATTTTACTGAAACCCCTGTTGGAAAGAACCTTCGTTTAGGTCTTAAATTCGGATATTGTATTTGGGTTTGATGTTAAAAAGTGCTTCTTATTAGTCCATAATATAAAAAATATGTGAAAATCTGTCTTTTCTTTTTTCTTCTAATGTTATTTGCTGTCTGAAGTTTATCACTTTTGCATTGTACTGTTAAGTTGCTGATTTTCTTCAATATGTATGCAAGAACAAGAAATACTTACTTTGTTGTGTTTGTTATTGGCCGACACCAACTAGTTTGGGATTAAGTCATAGCAGAGGCGGATCTTGGATTTAAAATTTTTGGGTTCGGGACTTTTGGACAGAGACCTCAAGTTCTATTAACTGAGTTCTGAATATAATACTCATACATATTTAGTTGATTTGTTAACAATGTAAGTTCAGCGACGTGACGGGGGAAGCGGATGTGAAAGTCAGGCTTGACTCACACGTCATACTCAAGAGAGAAAATTTTAATTACTTAGGGTCAATTATCCAGGGAGGATGGGAAAATCGACGGGAATGTTACGCACCGTATTGGGGTGGGTGGATGAAATGAAGGTTAGCGTCTGGAGTCTTGTGTGACAAGAATGTGCCACCGAAACTCAAAGGTAAGTTCTATAGAGCGGTGATTAGACTGGCCATGTTGTATAGGGCTGAGTGTTGGCCAGTCAAGAATTCACATATCCAGAAGATGAAAGTAGCAGAAATGAGGATGTTGAGATGGATATGTGGGCACACTAGGCTGGATAAGATTGAGAATGAAGATATTCGGGAGAGGGTGGGCGTGGCTCTGGTGGACGACAAGATGCGGGAAGCGCGACTTAGATGGTTCGGACATGTGCAGAGGAGAAGCCTATATGCCCCGGTTAGGAGGTGTGAGCGGTAGGCTTTGGCAGGTACGAGAAGAGGTAGAGGGCGCCACAATATGTGATCAGACAGGACATGACGCGACTCCGGATTTCCGAGGACATGGATCTTGATAGGAAGATGTGGAGGTCAAGCATTTGTAGGTTAAAGAGTAGTCGAGCGGTTTTCCTCTTAGTCTTGGTTTCCCTCTTTGTACTGACGAGCGTGATAGTGTTTTTTTCTAGCACTGATAGCGATTTTTTCACACTTTTGCATAATATTTGTGTTACTGTTTTTCCATTTATTTGTTGTCTCTCACGTTGCTGATATTATTTTTCGGGTTTTGTTGTCACATATCTATTGTTTCTGAGCCGAGATTCTCACGGAAATAGCCTCTCTACACCCTCTGGGTAGGGGTAAGGTCTGCGTACATTCTACCCTCCCCAGACTTCACTGGTGAGATTTTACTTGGTTGTTGTTGTTGTTATTGTTATTGTATGCAGGATCTGAGCCTGGGGTCGGTCAAACCCTTATGTTACACTCTGCATCTGCCCCTGAATGATAGTTATTGTTGTTGTTGTTGTCATCGTCGTGTCTCGTGTGATAGTGATACTAGTCTCATGAAGTTCTATGCTAGAAAACTGCCCTTTAGATACCTGGTATCTGTTTCTCTCCCATTTGGGGTTTGTAACATGTTTAATGTACCATATATGTAAAAGTTGCTTTAGCTACTTTTCCGACTTGTCTAGTGTGTTTTGTTCCGTAAGTCCCCAGTTTGCTGGCGATAGAATTCCAGGTGAGCAACAGAAATGCATGATGTTGGGAAGAGATTCTGATGTTAATGTTGTACTTGCTAGAATAAGTCCTGGAAGCATTGAGGCTGAGGTTCTCCAGTCATTGCTTTGTGATCCGGCTTGTGATTCCATGCATATCACTGAGAAGTGATAACTTTGTTGATAGGGTGCTTTATCGCTTCAAAGATGACTGGAAGTCTGCACTTGGTGCTTTTAGATGGGCACAGTCACGTCTTTGGGGAAAGATGAAGAAAATACAACATTGATAGACGAAATGCGTGCAAATTAACCATCTTGTTTCTCTTAAAACAATAGCAAAAGTTATGAGAAGGTTTGCAGATGCAGGAGAGTGGAAAGAAGCAGTGAGGACATTTGACGAGTTGGGAAAATAGAAGAATACAGAATCAATGAATCTGTTACTAGACACTTTGTGCGTGAAATTTTTTCTGATCGAGCTCAAGTCGAATATCCCACCAAATGCAAACACGTTCAATGTTTTTATTCATGGTTGGTGCAAAGTGAATCGGGTAGAAGAAGCGTACTGGACAATTCAGCAATGGTTGTTCTCCTTGCGTCATCAGCTACTCAACGATCAACATGTCCTACTGCCAGCAATTTAACTTCCAGATCAGAGGGTCTACGAGCTGCTTGATGACTGGGATGTGTTGTCACTTTCACCACCATCATGTGTTTCTTGACAAAATCAGGGGCATTTGAGGAAGCCCTTAAGATTGCTGAGAGGATGAAATCAGTTGGTTGTAAACCTGATACACTTTTCTACAACACCCTGATACATACATTAGGCAGGGCGCACCGATTACAAGAAGCTACTCGTATCTTGAAGGTTGAAAATTGAAATGCCCAGAAATGATGTTCAACCTAATACATCGACGTACAATACTATCATTGCCATGTTTTGCCGGAAAGAGCGCTAGAAGTTTTTAAGGGACCTGGAAAGTTCACCATATTGTAATCCGCTGCTCAAGTTGTGCTTTAAAGTTGGGAAGACACAGATGATTTCCTGAATAAATTGGTGAATGACATGGTTAATAAGCATCATCTAAGTCTTGATCTATCAAGTTATACACTTGTTATATATCCATGGTTTGTGCAGAGCAAATAAATGTGAATGGGCCTATCTTGTTTTTGAGGATATGATTCGCCAAGAGATTACTCCTCGATACAAGACATGCAGTGTGCTACTGCAGGAAATCAAACAAAAGAATATGCATGATGATTGAATTGTTCATGAAGAAAATGAAAACCTCCTGAATAGATGTTTCGTTTATCAAGTAACAAGTCTTTCAGTAGATTGTTGAATTTGAAATGTAGATTTCTTGTTTGGCATGACACGGAAAGCACTGAAACTGTTCTCTCTGGTTTGGTATGAAGCTTATACCTTGATCACATTATCTTACTATTTCTTACATCTGGCTGCTTAATTAAGCCAGAGTAGTATCATGTTTGCTGAATACACGGGGATGATTATCTTTCGGTTCACAAGGCTAGTCTTGGAGCAACTCTTAGGAGTCTACACATATGCTTTAAAAGATTAATTTCTGGCTAATGTTACAAAGCTCCATTCCTGTGTTGCTCATGATCCAAGTTTTCCCCCCCTTTTCCTCTAGGCTTGACCTTGTTAAGGAGAGTGATGTTGAGAACTACTATATATATTTAATTTTTAAGGTTTTTTGGAATTCCAAATTGATGCTTGGCAGGTTAACCTTCTTCCAGATGATAGGGCATTGGTGGATTGTCCAGGTCCTCCTACGCTTGAGTTGTACTCACTTGCACTAAAGTTACCTTGCTCTTCTTCATGCTGCAAAAAGAACGGGAATACTTACTACTTTATGCATTCCTGACAAGGATAAAATGGCTTTCAATCTGTGCTGCACAAAATATTTTGGATGATGATCTTGGAATTCCCTGAAATTGCTAACCTTTTTTTTGGGATAATGGTGGTTTTCGGGCCATCTTGGTGGCACCTTGCCTATTCCATCGAGCTTTGTTACCTCCGAACAGAATTACCTAGCATATATATTTGTCTCTCTTGATATTTGGACCTTAGTTTACCGTGATTTTTCATCCACTTCATTTACCGCTCGGCCGCCAGACCTAGAAGAGGTGAATTATATATACTATTAATGTGAAGGGCTTTGTGCAGATGATGTACAATGCTGTGGTTTAAGCTAATTAATTTTAAGAGTTACTTTCTTATTGATGGATAACATAGAGAAATGAATGTCTTTTTCCGTCCAATATTTTGTCGGTGACTTCTAAATGGATCCCTTTTCAGCCCTATATTTTGTACTAGGTGACTTATGATGATAGACTATAATTATGTATTTTAGTCGCTTATTATTACACTCGAGTTTACTGTACTTTAATTGAGTTTGAGTTTTAATCGCTAGTGTTTTGCACTAATTGTATGTTTTATACGTTGTAGGTGTGATTCCGAGCTATATAGATGTTATGGAATGAATTTAAGTGATTTGAAACTTTGAATTCTGAGTAAAAACTCAAGAAATTAAGTCGGGATCGTGTTCGGGGGTCAAATTTGATAGTTGAAGAGCAAACGAAGACTCGATGAGGCATATTGCGCACTATCTAGTAAAATAGATATAACTTTTAGCTTCGAACTCCATTTGGGCTATATAATATATGGTTGGAAAGATAACTCAAAAGGATACAACTTTCATGTTTTACGTTTTTTCAGAATCCGAACGAAAAAGGGTGAAAAACGCGGTCGAAACCGCGACCGCGGAACTGAACGCGGCAGAATCAGAGAGCATGTTTGGCCGCGCCCACGCCGCGTTTGGCCGCGCCAGCGCCGCGTCCAGGCGTAAAAAAAAGTCCTTTTTCGCGTGGGAGAAGGTATAATTATTTGGGCCTGACCCTACTTGGTATACATACATGGGAGAACGTTATTTTTGGGGATGGAACATATTTTGAAGGGGAGAACGTGATTTGGAGAGGAAAACACAAGCACAGAGCCGCCGTGGAGGCCGGAATTCATCAAGTTCCATCTTTCTTCCACCAAACTTAGTAGTTTTTATGTTTCTTTGTATGGTTTGTTGTTTTGCTACCATGTCTATGTGGAGCTAAACTTCACGTTCTAGGGTTGTGGTTCTTTCATGAATATTGTTATGCGAATATTGATGTTGATTTCTTAGTTTATCGCATTGGTTTATTTATTCAATCTTGGGCTTAATTATTTGATTGCTTGATCACCAATTGAATACTATCTACGAATCTAGAGTTGAACTCGAAAGTGGGAATTTTAGATTGCATATAGGATTGAGTAGAACAAGTTCTTGAACCTGGGCATCGGGGAACGGATTCGCGGTTAGGATAGACATATACCTAATTGCCTTGCTTGGTTAATTTACAGGAATTATAAATGCGTTCTTGTTGATTCTAACTCCATAAACATATAGGCGTTAGGTTAGCTTGAATAGGCGAGTAAGAACTTGACAGATTCTTATGAGCAATATTAACCCTGTTAACCAATAAACCAGATAAATTAATTAGTCATTTCAATTGAAGAATACAATATGATTGTTAAATAACCCATAACTCTAGATCGTTTTCATTGCATTGATAACATAAAAATCTGTTTTTCTTTCGTTCATAGTTCGTTATTTGTTTTTCTTTATTTTAATTAGTTTAGAATCAAATATTATTAGGTTTAATTCTTGTTAAGATAATTAGGATAGTCTAATTTAGTTAATAGTTAATCACAAGTCCTCGTGGGTTCGACATCCGACTTTTAGTCACGTTATTACTTGACGACAGCGTATACTTGCGTGTGCATTTGGCCACAACAAGTTTTTGGCGCCGTTGCCGGGGACTTAGAAATTAACTATTTTCTAATATTACTTTTACTTTTATCTTTACAAGTTTTGATTTTTTTTTCCTCTCGTTTTGTAAATATTTTTATAACAATTTTGATCTTTCTCTTAGTGTGTTTCTTGTTTTCTCAACATGACATCTGGGAATGAAATATCCGGAGGTAAGGTTATTGAGGAAGACGCTTGGTTGACGGAAGACTTTTATGGCTCGTATTTTTGGGCTTGTCATGGTCTGGCCTCTGGGAGGTCTGAATTTGAATATGGGAGTAAGGGTTGGTATTGGAAAGAATATTCACGATTAAGAGAATACGAGGAACGACGTTATCTTATAACAAAATTGGTGAATGATTGGTCTGAGGAGAGAGTTGAAATTGCACAAGAAATTGACATGTTTAGCTTGGTTGTGCGTAACTTAGATGCAGATTTGAGTACAAAGGTTGATGCGTGTAACACCCAACAATTTAATGATGAGTTGTGTGAAGCTGAAAAAAATCTTCTAGACCAAATTGAGGAGCTAAAACGAGAATACCAATCCTTAGACCATAATTTTTTTGAGGATGTCAATGTTGGGAAGAGTGTTCTAGAGTCATGTGAGGGAGTAGATAATGTTATATTTGAAGACTCTAGTGCATGTAAATATGAGGATATAAATAGTAATACAATTCCAATGTTGGGGCGTGCTGGTCCTCATTCCATACATTTTTCAACATTGTGTTTGGATGATGACATGGAAATCGAGTCATCTGAGCCTTTGGAGGAGCCAATGGATGAGGAACGGGGTGCCTACATTCTTGAATTCGTCGTGCCAGAGAGACAAAATTACATACCTCACTTGAAGGCCAAGAAGCGTAAGACGCGATATTGGTTGCTTGGCCCAATTAACTTTGTCTCACCGCCCAGGGAGCATAACAAAAGGTTTGAAGCCAAATTAGGGGTACAATTCATAAGTTCAAGGTGGAGGCAAAAAGTGGTTCAAGTCGTGCCGCGACGTTAAATCAGGCGCTTGTTGGGAGGCAACCCAGCTTTACTGCTTTCTTTTATTTTTGTTTATTTTTTATTTTATTTTATTTTAATTATTTTGTAGTATTTATTTTCGTTTTGTAGGATTATGAGCATAGGGAGCAAAGTCATTGGAAGAGTGCAAAAGCGAGCTAGATGGTTGGAAATAAGTGTGGGGTGCCCGCACAAAAGACCATTCGTGAGAGAAGTATGAGTACCCCATGAGATGCTAGTGCTTCGGCCTTTGGCCTACCAGGGAGTTTCTTTTACCCTCTTGTATGTATGAGTGTGCATTGGGGACAATGCACAATTTTAAGTGTGGGGTGAGGAGATTGTCTTCGTGACTTTCTATGCTATTTTAGTTATGTTTGTTTAATTGAATAATTTGTTTTTTTAAAATAAGATAAAATTAGACTTTTTCCAACAATGGATCTATTAGACAATTTTCTTGAGGGATTTAAGTCTCAAAAAAATATATTTTCTTTTGTTAGGTAGTATAGCAATTCTCCCTTGGTTTTTCTTGTGCCACGGTTCTTTTCCAAGGGTTTTGTTTGAACCGGGTGTAGTTAGTTTTTTTTAGGAAGAGGAGCCATTGTGTTGTGTTTTGAATTGAAGCAATATCTCTTGACTTTGTTATGCCTGGAGAATAGTGAGTACTTTGGTTGTGACGCTTAGGCTCAGTTTTTGACTCTTGTATAAGTACCTTAAATTGTATGATTTTAAATTTGCTTAACTGCTTTGACTAGAGTGTCTTGATGAATCCAATCCTGAGTGAGTTATGTGCCATGTGTGTGTGAGGTTTGTATGTATTCTGTGCATTGCATTTGATTCCTAGAACTTGCCCCGTGTGTTTGCAAAGCGAAATAGTAGTTTTGTTCAGCCTTGGAAGTGATATAGGCGTTTCTTTGTTGAGCCATATATATATATATATTCCGCCTAATTGTTATGTATCGTAGTTCACCCATTTGAGCCTGTAATCATGTTTCTTTGACAACCACATTACAAGCATTACCCCTTTGTTTGAATTAACCATATATTTAAACCTTCTAACCTCTCATGAGCACTTGAATTGATATGAACTGTGTAAAAGTTAAAGTGTGGGGTGGTTGGTTTGGCTTTTGAGTGGAACTAATGAAATAAGGAGAAAGGTGCATTGTGTTGAAAATAAATAAATAAATAAAAGCCACTTGAATTGAAAAAAAAGAGTTGTATTGTTGCGAAGAATATTCCTTGATAATGGTGGCTTTTGATGTAATTGTGCTTAAAGAAGTATGGGATAATATACATTGATGTGAAGGTGGAGTTTGGTTTGACATAAGTATGGGGTTTGAATGTTAAAGTATATGTATTAAAGCGCTTAGGGAGGTGTAGTCACTCTTATATCTAAATATATCCTACCCGTCCCGCAACCTACATTACAACCAAATAAAGTCCTACTTGATCCTAGACTTAATGGGCTCGATTAGTAGAGTAGTACACTACAGACAAGCCTATGGTGCATCTTTTGTGGTATATGAATGTTATTTCTGAGAGTAAGTGAATTCTTTCTATCGTGAGTTCCTAAGTGTTCTTAAATTTTATTGTGTGGAACTACTCTCTTTTGTTGTGTGAGGGCACTTGATTCATGAAGGAAAGTTAATATTAGTGACCTCTATGTTAGAGTAAGTGGGGAGTTGTGAATAATGCGTGGTACTTGTAAGTCAAATCTTGAGGTGAAGATGTTACGCTTTTGTGCTTAGTCTATTTAAAATATTCTTGGTGTGATGAGTTAGGAGTTGTTTTAAAAGGTCGTGTCTATATAAAATGTAGTTTGATTTCTCGAGGACGAGCAATGGTTTAAGTGTGGGGTGTTGATGATAGGCTATAATTATGTATTTTAGTCGTTTATTACACTCTAATTTACTGCACTTTAATTGAGTTTGAGCTTTAATCGCTAGTGTTCTGCACTAATTGTGTGTTTTATGCCTTGTAGGAGTGATTCCGAGCTATATAGATATTATGAAATGAATTCAAGTGATTTGGAGCTTTGAAGTCTGAGTAAAATCCCAAGTAATTAAGTTGGGATCGTGTTCAGGGGTCATATTTGATAGTTAAGAACAAACGAAGACTCGAGTAGGCATATTATGAACTGTCTAGTAAGATAGACATATCTCTTTGCTCCGAACTCCATTTAGGATATATAATATATGGTTGGAAAGCTAACTCAAAGGGATACAAGTTTCATGTTTTACATTTTCCCGAATTCCAAACGGAACAACACGGTCGAAACCGCGATCGCGGACCTGGACGCGGACTGAGGCAGTACACTGGGTAATGATCGCGCCCGTATCCCGGTTGACCGCGACCGCGAGCGTCCAAACCCGAAAAATTGTCCTTTTTCACGGAGGAGAAGGTATAATTGTTTGGGCCCAACCCTACTTGGTATATATATATGGGAAAATGGTATTTTGGAGAGGTTGGACATATTTTGGACCCAGATTCGACCTAAGGAGGCAGAGACACAATAGGAGCAAGACGGAGAATTCTTCTACGAGTTTTTCCTTCCTCTTCTTATTTTTCGTTGTTGGTTAGGACTTTTAGTATTTTATTTTTACATACTGTTGACCCAAGTCACTGCATAGTTTTGAATATTGACAAATGTCTGACCAGTTGAACCAGGTCCATCAGAGCACACATACTTGAACTGAATGGCTAGCACATAAACAGTATATGCATAGGAGATAAATGTGATTGTGAAGTATCAATGAACCAAGAGATTGTCTCCTAATGCGAAAAGGTTGCAAACTGATAAAGAGGATAGAAGTTGAATTCAGCAAGGATAGTAACAAAGGAAGGAAGTTGAGTTTAATTCGAACCCTTTCACCCAGTTAGAGTTGTACTACAATTGAACGACAAAATCAACTACTCACTCTATAAATACTTGAAGTATTCCTGCTGAAATTCTGGACGCACAAGTACAGAAGTGAATCAAGATCTGAAAGCAAAATTCCCAGTTATTTTGCAAGCAGAATTATTGTGCGATACAAAGGCTACAGATCAGCTAGAAGAACCAGTTCCATCGTTTGTGTATTGAGTCTAGTTGATTGTAGTAGGAGTTTTAATATTGTATCTTTTTAGCTTTCATAGAAGCAATTGTAATAGGTACACATTGTTCAAGTTAGAGTTAACTTGAAGCTTGTAGAAATTAGCTAGAGGCTAGTTGATACGAAGGGATTAGAGTTAGTCCTAGGATTACAAAAGAGTTTATTTTGTAAGTCTGTTTGGCTCAGAGTTTTTAGTGAAGAGTTTGAGCAAATCCTACTGAGGAGCATGTCGTGATTTTTTCAACTTTTGAGGCAGGTGTTTTCCACGTAAAAATTTTTGTTTTTTACTTTACTGCTTTTATTATTCCGCACTAGTAGAAGTTGGAACACAAAGAAGAACCAGGTTCTTCTTGTGAGACAGCACTCGAAAAATTGGGTACCACACATTTAACCTATATTCTTGTGTGGTATTGACGTCTAAAACATCAATTGGTAACAGAGCAGGTTATCCTTGAAAAGTTTAACACCTTGGAAAAGATCAAAATGAGTGCACCACCTGGAAACTGGGAGGGTCAATCAACTGCAAGGCCACCACTCTTCAACGGCCAGTATTACTCCTGGTGGAAGAACAGGATGAAGGATCACCTGATTAGAGAAGACTACGAACTCTAGGACATAGTCACTGATGGTCCTCTAGCTACCATGAAGAAGACTGCTGAAGGTACCAAAGACTAGAGCTGACTGCACTGCTGAGGATCTGAAGAGATGGGAGAAGAATGCAAAGGCCAAAAAGCGGCTAGTGTGTGGACTAGGTCCAGATGAGTATAGAAGAATCCAATGCTGCACCACTGCCAAAGAGATCTGGGATACCTTGCAAGTAGCCCATGAAATAACACCTCAGGTAAAAAGGTCAAGAGGTACTCTACTATACTCTCAGTATGAAAACTTCACTATGAAAGAAGGAGAGACTATCCAAGAGATGTACACAAGGTTCACAACCTTGACTGATGAACAAAAGTCTCTTGGAAGAGTCATTCTTGAAGAGGACAGGGTTGAGAAGATCCTGACAAGGGTCTTGCCAATTTCCTGGGAAAGCAAAATCACTGCTATTCAGGAATCCAAAAATATGGCAACCCTGAAATTGGATGAGCTGATTGGAAACCTCACTACCTATGAACTCATAAGGCAGACAATGAAGATGGATGGTCCAAAGAAGGAGAGGAGTCTAGCACTGAGAATCACAGAGGGAGCAGATCTGGAGGAAGATGAGATGCCCATGATTACCAAAGAATTCAGAAACTTTCTCATGAGGAAGAAGGGCATCTCTAGAGGAGGAAACTACAACAAAGCAAAATCTCCAGAAAGGCCAACCAACGAGGGATGCTACAAATGTAGTAAGACTGACCATCTCATCAAAAAATGTCCTCAGTGGGAAGTAGAATGGAAAAAAGAGAGATATGAAAGAAGAAACAGGAATAAGGAACTGGTCCAACCCAAGAAAACCACTTCAAAGGCTATGGTTGCTGCTTGGGGGAAAAGTTCAGATGAGGAATCAGAAGATGGGGATACTGAAGATCAGGCGCTCATGGCAATTGGAGTATCTGATGAGGAATCAGATGAAGAACCAGAGGTAAGTATCTCCCATCTTAAAAACAAAATAAAGTTCCTATCTAAGGAAAAACTCTCTGAGTTGCTACTTGATTTCATAGATGATTCTGGGGAAACAAACAAAGAGAAGGATCAACACTCTAAAGAATGTGCAATGCTAAAAGCAAAGTGCATGAACCTGGAAATCAGAGTCAGTGAATCTGAAAAGAAAAACATTGTCTTGTTGAACCAGTTTCATCCACTTGAGACTGAGATTCTAGAACTAAAATCTGAGAACTTAAAACTGAGATTAGGATCCAGTAAAAATGTTGTTGATCACTCTCATGTCATGATAGAAGAAAATTTTGGAAAACTAAAAGATAAAATGTATGCCAAGGATGAACAGATAAGATCACTTAAAGAAGAGCTTGGCAAAGTCAAACATGAATTAGATAGAACTTGTAAATGGAATAAATCCTCTGATGCCTTGATATGGCTTCAAGAGAATCATAGTAGCAACAAGAGAGGGCTTGGTTTTGGGAGTCAACTGCCCAAGTGGGATCCCAAAAGCAAGTATCTCACTCTCCTTGAAATTAAAATCTGCACCCACTGTGGTAAGACTAGCCACTACAAATATGAGTGTACTGCAAAAGAGCAGGCTAGTCGAAAATATGAGAGGTTTTTCAAAAAGAAAAACAAGCTACCAAACTGGGCCAGAAAAAATTTGATTCATCCATTCTCTCATAGAATAGGACCCAAACTAGTTTGGGTTCTTAAAACAAACCCCTGATTTCCTTTTGTAGGTACAAGTGAGAGGAAGCAGCCAAATTTGGTTTTTGGATAGTGGCTGCTCAAAGCATATGACGGGGAACAAGGAACAGTTCCTTTCACTTGAAAACCTCAAAGGAGGAAATGTCTCCTTTGGAAATGGAAAGAAAGGTGAAATTATAGGGGTTGGCAAAGTAGGTAAGGATGACACACGTTCCATCGAACATGTGTACTTGATAGATGGCTTGAAATATAGCCTGATCAGTGTGTCACAATTGTGTGACAGAGGTAACCTGGTTGCTTTCACTTCCACAAAATGTTGTGTGATTAACTTGATTACTGACAAGATTATTTTGCAGGGAAAGAGAATAAATAATATCTATGTCATAGACTTGTCCACACTGTCTGAAAATGAACTCACTTGCTCAAGTTTTTTGGACAGTGATCCCCTCCTTTGGCACAAACGACTTGGACATGCAAGTCTAAATCAGCTTAACAAATTAGTCTCTAAGGACTTAGTGGTGGGACTCCCTAACATTAAGTTCAAGGAAGACAAAGTTTGTGAGGCATGTGCAAGGGGGAAGCAGGTAAGATCCTCATTCAAAAGTAAGAAAATGGTCAGTACAACCAAGACATTGGAACTGGTTCATCTGGATCTGTGTGGTCCAATGAGAACTCTGAGCAGAGGTGGTAAGAAATATGTGATGGTGTTAGTTGATGATTACTCAAGGTTCACATGGACCTTATTACTGGCATCTAAGGATGAAGCATTTGATATGTTCATCTCATTTGTAAGAAAACTCAAAATCAGTTAGGACATCAACTAGCATCAATAAGATCTGACCATGGTACTGAATTTGAAAATCCTAAGTTTGCTGAGCTCTGTGATGAACATGGTATCAATCACAACGTTTTTACCCCTAGAACCCCACAACAAAATGGGGTTGTGGAAAGAAAGAATAGAACTCTTGAAGACATGGCAAGAACCATGCTTATTCTAGCAAACTACCACACAGCTTCTGGGCAGAAGCAATAAACACTGCTTGCTATATAATCAATAGATGCATGGCCAGGCCACTGGTAGAGAAAACTCCGTATGAATTACTTAAAGGGAGAAAGCCCAACATATCCCATCTTAGGGTTTTCGGATGTAAATGTTATGTGCACAATAATGGAAAAGATTCCTTAGGTAAATTTGATCTCTGAAGTGACGAGAGAGTATTCTTGGGATATTCATCACATAGTAAAGCCTATAAAGTGTACAATAAAAGAACTGTGTGTGTAGAAGAGAGTGTGCATGTTGTCTTTGATGAAACTAACACTCTTTCTGAGAGACAAGAACCAGAGGATGAGGAGCTTGGATTGGTGAGAAGCAGTGAACACATTGAAGCAACCATGGAAGATGGAACAGGTGATGGACCGGGTCCAACTACCCCAAGCAACATGACAGGGGGAACTCAACATGTGAACCCTGGCCCTGATCCTGTTCCACAACAACAAAACAATATGGAACTATCTAGAAGTGAACAACTAGTACTTAAACCACACAGATATCAGATTTCTCAGCCTCCTGAGAACATCATAACAGATTTGTCATCCGGAATCAAAACAAGAGCATTCTTGAAAAATCTGTGTGCGTTTGATGCCTTCATATCCTTAATCGAACCAAAGAACATTGGTGAAGCCTTACAAGATGCGGATTGGGTAAATGCCATGCAAGAAGAACTTAATCAGTTTGAAAGACGTTAAGTATGGCACTTGGTACCAGGCCACTAGACAGATCAGTAATTGGCACTAAGTGGGTCTTCAGGAACAAGCTCGATGAGGATGGAACTATTAAAAGAAACAAGGCAAGACTGTTTTTTCAAGGGTATAGTCAAGAAGAGGGAATTGACTATGATGAGACCTTTTCCCCTTTGGCAAGACTGGAGGCAATCAGACTTCTTATAGCATTTGCTGCACATATCGAATTCACTCTCCATCAGATAGATGTTAAGAGTGCCTTTCTCAATGGCTATTTGAAGGAAGATGTATTTGTCAAACAGTCTCCAGGTTTTGAAAGCAAGGAGTCACCAGACCACGTATACAAACTTGACAAGGCTCTCTATGGTCTCAAACAAGCACCTAGAGGTTTGAAAGGCACCACTGATCTGTGCCTTTGGTATCTAAAGGTAGTAATTTCAACCTTGTAGGATATGTTGATGCTCATTATGTAGGTTTCCTTGTTGACAGGAAAAGTACCTCAAGCATGGCTCACTTTTTGGGCTTCTGCCTTGTGTCTTGGGCCACCAAGAAATAAAATTCAGTAGCTCTGTCTACTGCTGAAGCTGAATATATGGCTGCAGCCTCATGCTGTGCTCAGTTGATGTGGATTAAGCAACAACTCATGGACTTTGGTATAGATGTGGGATGCATTCCTATTTTCTGTGATAACACTAGTGCAATTAGTATGACCAAGAACCGGTTCATCATAAGAGAACTAAGCACATAGATGTTAGACACCACTTCCTTAGGGACAACTATGAAAAGGGAATGATCTCAATTGAATTTTGTGCTACTGACAAGCAAATTGCAGATATCTTCACCAAAGCACTGAGTAGGGAGCATTTTGAGAGAAACATGCTTGGATTAGGGATGATTAAGATCACCTAATTGGAAAAACAAAAATGAAATTTTCTTTTATTGAAAAATGAAAAATAAAATTGGCTAGAAAACTTAACTTAGGTACTTAACCAGACTAATCATTGCTCAGTATCATGTCTTTATTGCCATACTCTCTTGCCATGTATTAATATGATTCCCTTGGTGCTAATGATGTTTCTCTATCTTTGTAAATTGAGGCAAATTAAAGATCTTAACAAGATGAAACTGGTTCATCCATGCTGGTTCATCTGACTGTCAAGGTACGTACTCATCTCCAAACGATTATCAAATCAATTACAGTCATACATGAGCAAGACTCTATCTATATTTGGTTCATATTTAAATACTTCGTACTTATCCAAAATTGAACCAGTTTCAAGAAGTCCCGTCTCTACTTAATTAACTTAGTTTTAGGGGGAAATTAAATGTCTAATCAATGTCAGTCCTACGACGATTAGACTCCCACTTGAGTAAATACTCTGCCTGTTGTAAATCCCCTAGCCACACCTTATAAAAGGGTCATCATTACTCTTTTCTTCATAAAGTAACCGTCGAACCAAGTTCATCTCACTCTTCTCAAACGAAACCTGACAAATTTTCTTTTATTCCTAACAACGCTGATAATCATGTCTTCACCACCACCTGCTTCTTTTTCTACTTCATCGCCAAATCGTGATTATGAAGATTCAAAATCTCCATCTGTATACAATACTCAATCACCAGAAAGAACCTCGACCCCTAAAAACCCTCCTATTCCTGAACCTACACCTAACCCAGCCCCCCTAGCCGTCGTGTAAAGGTTCTTGGGAGAAAATCAGTGGCTTTTGGGTCCTGTGCAAGATTCTTGGAGGAAATTCTGCATGCTGAAAAGGATAATAACTCTGAATTATCAAGTGGTTCTTTTAAATCAGCCAACGAGGATGAAGCACCTGGTTTATCAAATTATGAACAAGGTAATCTTGAGTTTAGTTCTGAACCAGCTACTACTGAGAAAAGGTTTGTGTTGGTGGGGGTCTGTTATTGATGTTGAAGTGCCTGATAGGCGTAGAAAATTGGGAAAAGGTAAAACTCTTGAGAGAGAGGGTGAAGAAACTTCTGTAAGGGGATTTGGGGAGGATATTACTACATTGGCTATCTGTGGTCCCATTCTTGAGAAGGTTGGAGAAGATGTCAAAGATTTAGGGGAAAGTGTAGTTGAGGAATGATGTTTTAGACGTCAATACCACACAAGAATATAGGTTAAAAGTGTGGTGCTCAATTTTTCGAGTGTTGTCTTATAAGAAGAACCTGGTTCTTCT
Organism: Nicotiana undulata; assembly: GCA_005239495.1. Taxonomy (NCBI): domain Eukaryota; kingdom Viridiplantae; phylum Streptophyta; class Magnoliopsida; order Solanales; family Solanaceae; genus Nicotiana; species Nicotiana undulata. The sequence continues at coordinate 126,094 of ML259908.1, read as the reverse complement.
TTGTGTTCCAACTTCTACTGTTGCGGAATAATAAAAGCAGTAAAGTAAAATCACAGAGATTTTTACGTGGAAAACACCTGGCTCAAAAGGTGAAAAAGCCACGACCTACTCCTCAGTAGGATTTGCTCAAACTCTTCACTAAAAACTCTGAGCTAAACAGACATACAAAATAAACTCTTTTGTAATCCTAGGACTAACTCTAATCTCTTTGTATCAACTAGCCTCTAGCTAATTTCTACAAGATTCAAGCTAACTCTAACTTGAACAATGTGTACCTATTACAATTTGCTTATAAGAAAGCTGATAAGATACAATATTGAAACACCTACTACAATCAACTAGACTCAATACATCAACGATGAAACTGGTTCTTCTAGCTGAACTGTAGCCTTTGTATCGCACACTAAATCTGCTTGCAAAATAACTCTGGGAATTTTTCTTTCAGATCTTGATTCCCTTTAGTACTTGTGCATCTCTTTCTCTAGCAGAAATACTTCGAGTATTTATAAAGTCAGTAGTTAAATTTGTCGATCAATTCTAGTTTAACTCTTACTGGGAGAAAGAGTTCGAATTAAACTCAACTTCCTTCCTTTGTTATTTTTCTTGCTGAATGCAACTTTTATTCTCTCATCAGTTTGCATCCTTTTCGCATTAGGAGACAATCTCTTGGTTCATTGATACTTCACAATCACAAATATCTCCTATGCATATACGATTCATGTGCCAGCTATTCAGTTCCAAGATGTGTGCTCTGATGGACCTGGTTCAACTGGTCAACCTTTGTGAATCTTCATAACTATGCAGTGACATGGGTCAACAAATTCCCCCTTTTTGATGATGACAAACTATGTGCTTAATCTTGTATACACTTCAAACACTTTTTACGATTTTAAGGATTAATCACTGAGAAACCAGGTTCATTAGGTTATAAATATCACTTAAAACTTCCCCCTTTTGGCATCATCAAAAAGAGTGCAAACTGATACACTTACCAGATTTGTTAATTATTACTCATGTCCATTGAGGCAATTGTAGGTGCAAAGCATGATTAATCATCACAAGAAGCCAATAAATGTAAGTTAAATAAGAAATTGAGACAAGTCAATTACTAGAAGCAAAATGCATTGATTAGTAACGATTATCAACCACCATACAGTAAAACAAAAACAAACCAACCATGAGCAAAATAAAAAAAATAGAAACAAGTCTAAAAAGACAGAAACATGTCCGGAACTGGGCACTTGAAAGGTTATGGGGAAGCTCTGGATAGCCTAAGGATGGGAAGGTTCAGAGGAGGTTGTGGTCTTGGATTGTAGGAGAGAAAGCATCTGCTTAAGAACACCCTCGTTCTTTTCTTTCTCCTTTGCTAATTCAGCCCTGAGAGCATCCCGCTCAGCTTCAACCTCAATCACACGAGACTTCAAACGAAGGATCTCCATATCCTTGATCTCGCTTTCCTGCACCGGATTTCTAACTTTGCTGTTGACTGGTTGCTTCCTAGATGAACCAGGTTCATCCACAAGAACATTGACAATGTTATCACATGACAGCAAAGTTTCCTTCCCAAAATAGTCTTTGGCAGTAGCCATCTCAGCCTTTTTCACTGGAACCCCAAAATAAGCAAACACTGCTGTCAGAAGAAATCCATATGGGATTGCATGTGCTTTGGTTCCATTCACGTCTCTGTCCAAGAGTTGGATGATGAAAGCTGGACAATTGATTTGCTTTCCCCTGTACAAGCATTCCATCAAGGTCAGATCCATATAGTTGGCAATATGCCTTCTTTCTTGTCTGGGCAGTAGAAACATGATGACGAACTCGAAGAATAGCTTGTGTTCTGTCTTCATTTCACTCTTGGAGACCGGCCTGAGTTCAATCTCCTTCTCATTATCACTGAAGAACCTGGTGATGTTAATTGCTGAGGCCATCCCATCTAGACAAGGCCATATTTGCCTTGTGTAGTCCTCATATCCCTCAGCTGGTATGTTTAGAATAACACCCAGTTCTTTAGCATCAAAGGAAACTTCAATTCCTTTGACCATTGATGTGACCCTACCGTCCTTGACAATAGCATTCCCCATGAATTCTACCAACTCAGCCCTCACCAGCCTACCTTCCATACGAAGGACCATGTCCTTCCAGCCCTGCACCTCTAGAGTTCCCAGCAGATACTGCATTTCAGGCTCATCTAGATCCTTCATCAGCTTACCCTTCAGAATTGTTCTTTTTCCAAACATGGTAACTCTGTCAGTCACCTCTCCTATTTCCTTCTCCTCCTCTCCACTCCAGTCTGCATCATCATCCTCTTTCTCAATAATTTTCACTTTCTTTGGCTTGGCCCTAGTCCTCTTAACAGATCTTGTGGGTGTGACAGACATTCTAGCTGACTTCTTTGAAGAAGTCTTAGACTTTGTGGGTTTTGGTGTCTCAACCACAACTGGAGCCAGCTGCTCCTCTTGTTGGACAAGGTCCAACATCTCTTCTTCAATAACAACAGCCTCAACAGGCTCTCCAACTTTCGCTTTTCCCTTTGCTGCCCTCTACTTCTTGATCTCTTGCAGAGCCTTTTCCAATTTATCTTCTTCATCTCTCATTGTGCTACGAGTAGCTCGTACTTTTGGAGAAGAAACACAAGCAATGTTAGAAACTTTCCTCTTCCTTGAAGGAACTGGGTGAGTTGCCTTCTTGGACTTTTGAGTCCTCGTTTTCTTGGGGTTATAGGACTCCCCTAGTTTCTTCAGCCTTTCAGCCAATGTTTCCTCCCAGATGAACCAGGTTTATCTGTTCCTTTCTTCAAACTTGCAAGACCTATTGCAGCCTCCTCAACTGTACTTCCCCCTAACTCTATGACGTTTTCTCCAACAGTTTCAGGAATGGGACCATCGATAACCAGTGTGGTACCATCCTCCCCAGATCCCCTATCAACTTCTTTTCCCACTCTCTCATAGATTCTTTCTTTTCTACCACCCCTCTTCCTACTTTGTACTTCAACATCAATAATAGACTCAACCAACATGAATCTTTTATCACCAGAAGCAGCTTCAGAATTAATTTCAGGATTACCTTTCTCAGAGCTGGTTGAACCAGGTGCGTCTTCCTCGTTGTCTGATTTAAAAGATTCACTGGACGAATCTGTCTTAGAACCTTTTTCCTCTTCAATAAGATACTCCAAGAATTTTGCCCTAGTCCTAGAAGCAACAGTTTTCCGGGCAAGAACTTTGACATGACGATTCTTGAGGGCAGGAGTAGGGTTTGGAGTAGGTTCAGGAATGGGTGTATTTTCAGGGGTTGATGAGATTTCTGGTGATTGAGAACTGTATAAAGATGGAGAGTTAGATTCAGACTCAGAATTTCCTCCATCATAATCACAATTAGGTGATGAGGTAGATGAAGAAGCAGGTGGTGGTGAAGACATGATTTTGTGTTGTTAGGAAGAAAAAGAGAGTAAGCAGTTTTGGTTTGTAGAATGAGTTGAACTTGGTTCGACGTTTTCTTTATGATGAAAAGAGTAATGATGAACCTTATATAAGATGTGGCTAGGGAGATTACAACTGCAGAGTATTTACTCAAGTAGGAGTCTAATCGTTGAAGGACTGACATTGATTAGACATTTAATTTCCCCCTAAAACTAGGCTACTTAAGTGAAGATGTGACTTATTGAAACTGGTTCAATTTGGGTAACTACGAAGTATTTGAATTTGAACCAATTATGGAAAGAATCCTGCTCATGTATGACTGTAATTGAATTATAATATATGGATAAGAGTACGTACCCCGTCAGTCAGATGAATCAGCATGGATGAACCAGGTTCATCCTGTTAGAAATCTTTAAATTACCTCAATTTACAAAGATAGATAAACATCATTAGTGTCCAAGGAATCATATTAATACATGGAAAAAGAGTATGGCAATAAAGACATGATGCTGAGCAATTATTAATCTGGTTAAGTACCTAATTAGAATTTTCAAGCCAACAAGAATAACATTTTGTTTTTCAAAAGTTTTTTTTTTCATTTTTGTTTTTCCAATTAGGTGATCTTAATCATCCCTAATTCAATCCTGTTTCTCTCAAAAAGCTCCCTACTCAGTACTTTGGTGAATATATTTGCAATTTGCTTATCAGTAGCACAAAATTCAATTGAGATCATTCCCTTTTCATAGTTGTCCCTAAGGAAGTGTTGTCTAACATTTATGTGCTTAGTTCTCTTATGATGAACCGGGTTATTCGTCATACTAATGGCACTAGTGTTATCACAGAAAATAGGAATGCATCCCACATCTATACCAAAGTCCATGAGTTGTTGCTTAATCCACAGCAACTGAGCACAACAAGAGGCTGCAGCCACATATTCAGCCTCAGCAGTAGACAGAGCCACTGAATTTTGTTTCTTGGTGGCCCAAGACACAAGGAAAGAGCCCAAGAAGTGAGCCATGCCTGAAGTACTTTTCCTGTCAACTAGGAAACCTGCATAATCAGCATCAACATATCCTACAAGGTCGAAATTACTACCTTTAGGATACCAAAGGAACAAATCAGTGGTGCCTTTCAAATATCTCAAAATTCTCTTCACTGCAGTGAGGTGGGATTCCTTTGGATTTGCCTAAAACCTAGCACATAGTCCCACACTGAACACAATATATGGTCTGCTGGCAGTGAGATATAGTAGAGACCCAATCATTCCTCTGTATATCTTCTGATCAACAGATGAACCGGGTTCATCCACATCCAATTTTGTAGTTGTGGCTATGGGGGTGTCTATTTCCTTTGAATCCTCCATCTTGAACTTCTTGAGGAGTTCTTTCACATACTTTTGTTGATGAATCATTGTTCCATGTGGGTTTTGCTTGATTTGTAAGCCTAAGAAGAAGTTTAGCTCACCCATCATACTCATTTCAAATTCACTCCCCATTAGTGTAGCAAATTCCTTGCTAAGCTTTTCAGTAGTTGCCCCGAATATGATATCATCAACATATATTTGCACAATCAGAAGATCCTTCCCCTTTTCCTTTAGGAACAAAGTACTGTCAATTTTGCCTCGTTTGTACCCATGTTCCAGCAGGAATTTTGACAATCGCTCATACCATGCTCTAGGTGCTTGTTTGAGACCATAAAGAGCCTTGTCAAGTTTATGTACATGATCAAGTGACTCCTTGCTTTCAAAATCTGGAGGTTGTTTGACAAATACATCTTCCTTAAAATATCCATTGAGAAAGGCACTCTTAACATCCATCTGATGGAGAATGAATTCCATATGTGCAGTAAATGCTATAAGAAGTCTGATTGCCTCCAATCATGCCACATGAGCAAAGGTCTCATCATAGTCAATTCCTTCTTCTTGACTATACCCTTGAACAACTAGTCTTGCCTTATTTCTTGTAATAGTTCCATCCTCATTGAGCTTGTTCCTGAAGACCCACTTCGTGCCAATCACTGATCTGTCTAGGGGCCTGGGTACCAAGTGCCATACTTGACTTCTTTCAAATTGATTCAGCTCCTCTTGCATGGAATTTACCCAATCAACATCTTGTAGGGCTTCACCAACGTTCTTTGGTTCAATTAGGGATAAGAAGGCATCAAACGCACAATGATTTTTCAAGGAAGCTCTTGTTTTGATTCCGGATGACAAATCTGTTATGATGTTCTCAAGAGGGTGAGAACTCTGATATCTGTGCGGTTTGAGTACTAGTAGTTCACTTCTGGATAGTTCCATGTTGTTTTGTTGTTGTGGAACAGGATCAGGTCCAAGATTCACATGTTGAATTCCCCCTGTCATGTTGCTTGGGTTAGTTGGACCTGCTCCATCACCTGTTCCATCTCCCATAGCTGCTTCACTGTGTTCACTGCTTCTCACCAGTCCAAGCTCCTCATCTTCTGGTTCCTGTCTCTCAGAAAGAGTGTTAGTTTCATCAAATACAACATGAACACTCTCCTCTACACACATAGTTCTTTTATTGTACACTTTATAGGCTTTACTATGTGATGAATATCCCAAGAATTCTCCCTCGTCACTTCTAGGATCAAATTTACCTAAGGAATATTTGCCATTATTGTGCACATAGAATTTACATCCGAACGCCCTAAGATGAGATATGTTGGGCTTTCTTCCTTTGAGTAATTCATAGGGAGTCTTCTCTACCAGTGGCCTGGTCATACATCTATTGATTATATAGCAAGCAGTGTTTATTGCTTCTGCCCAGAAGTTGTGTGGTAGTTTGCTAGAAAGAAGCATGGTTCTTGCCATGTCTTCAAGAGTTCTATTCTTTCTTTCCACAACCCCATTTTGCTGTGGGGTTCTAGGGGCAGAAAAGTTGTGATTGATACCATGTTCATCACAGAACTCAGCAAACTTAGCATTTTCAAATTCAGTACCATGGTCAGCTCTTATTGATGCTAATTGATGTCCTAACTGATTTTGAGTTTTGTTAACAAAAGTGATGAACATACCAAATGCTTCATCCTTAGATGCCAGAAATAAGGTCCACGTGAACCTTGGGTAATCATCAAATAAAACCATCACATATTTCTTACCACCTCTGCTCAGAGTTCTCATTGGACCACACAGATCCAGATGAACCAGTTCCAACGCCCTGGTGGTAGTGACCATTTTCTTACTTTTGAATGAGGATCTTACCTTCTTCCCCCTTGCACATGCCTCACAAACTTTGTCTTCCTTGAACTTAATGTTAGGGAGTCCCACCACTAAGTCCTTAGAGACTAATTTGTTAAGCTGATTTAGACTTGCATGTCCAAGTCATTTTTGCCAAAGGAGGGGATCACTGTCCAAAAAACTTGAGCAAGTGAGTTCATTTTCAGACAGTGTGGACAAGTCTATGACATAGATATTATTCATTCTCTTTCCCTGCAAAACAATCTTGTCAGTAAGCAAGTTAATCACAAAACATTTTGTGGAAGTGAAAGCAACCAGGTTACCTCTGTCACACAATTGTGACACACTGATCAGGCTATATTTCAAGCCATCTATCAAGTACACATGTTCGATGGAACGTGTGTCATCCTTACCTACTTTGCCAACCCCTATAATTTCACCTTTCTTTCCATTTCCAAAGGAGACATTTCCTCCTTTGAGGTTTTCAAGTGAAAGGAATTGTTCCTTGTTCCCCGTCATGTGCTTTGAGCAGCCACTATCCAAGAACCAAATTTTGCTTCTTCCTCTCACTTGTACCTACAAAAGAAATCAGGGGTTAGTTTTAAGAACCCAAACTAGTTTGGGTCCTTTTCTTTGAGAGAATGGATGAATCAAATTTTTTCTGGCCCAATTTGGTAGCCAGTTTTTCTTTTTGACAAACCTTTCATTTTTTCGACTGGCCTGCTCTTTTGCAGTACACTCATATTTATAGTGGCCAGTCTTACCACAGTGGGTGCAGATTTTATTTTCAGTGAGAGTGAGATACTTGCTTTTGGGATCCCACTTGGGCAATTGACTCCCAAAACCAAGCCCTCACCGGTTGCTACTATGATTCTCTTGAAGCCATGTCAAGGCGTCATAGGATTTATTCCATTTGCAAGTTCTATCTAATTCATGTTTGACCTTGACAAGCTCTTCTTTAAGTGATCTTATATGTTCATCCTTGTCATAAATTTTATATTTTAGTTTTCCCAAATTTTCTTCTAACATGACATGAGAGTGATCAACAGCCTTTTTACTGGATCCTAATCTCAGTTTTAAGTTTTCAAATTTTAATTCTAGAATCTTAGTCTCAAGTGGATGAACCTGGTTCAACAGGACATTGTTTTTCTTTTCAGATTCACTGACTCTGATTTCCAGGTTCATGCACTTTGCTTTTAGCATTGCACATTCTTTAGAGAGTTGATCATTCTCTTTGGATGTTTCCTCAGAATCATCTATGAAATCAAGTAGCAACTTAGAGAGTTTTTCCTTAGATAGGAACTTTATTTTGTTTTTAAGATGGTAAATGCTTACCTGTGGTTCTTCATCAGATTCTCCAATTACCATGAGCGCCTAATCTTCAGTCTCCCCATCTTCAGATTCTTCATCTGAACTTTCCCCCCAAGCAACGACCATAGCCTGTGTTGTGGTCTTCTTAGGTTGGACCAGTTTCTTCTTCCTGTTCCTTCTTTCATATCTCTCTTTTTTCTATTCTACTTCCCACTGGGGACAGTGTTTGATGAGATGGTCAGTCTTACCACATTTGTAGCATCTCTCGTTGGTTGGCCTTTCTGGAGCTTTTGCTTTGTTGTCGTTTCCTCTTCTAGAGATGCCCTTCTTCCTCATGAGAAAGTTTCTGAATTCTTTGATAATCATGGCCAACTCATCTTCCTCCAGATCTGCTCCCTCAGTGATTCTCAGTGCTAGACTCCTCTCCTTCTTTGGTCCATCCATCTTCATTGTCTGCCTTTTGAGTTCATATGCAGTGAGGTTTCCAATCAGCTCATCCAATCTCAGGGTCGCCATATTTTTGGATTCCTGGATAGTAGTGATTTTGCTTTCCCAGGAAATTGGCAAGACCCTTGTTAGGATCTTCTCAACCCTGTCCTCTTCAAGAATGACTCTTCCAAGAGATTTTAGTTCATTGGTCAAGGTTGTGAACCTTGTATACATCTCTGGGATAGTCTCTCCTTCTTTCATAGTGAAGTTTTCATACTGAGAGTATAGTAGAGTACCTCTTGACCTCTTTACCTGAGGTGTTCCTTCATGGGCTACTTGTAGAGTATCCCAGATTTCTTTGGCTATGGTGAAACTTTGGATTCTGCTGTATTCATCTGGGCCTAATCCACAAATTAGCCACTTCTTGGCCTTAGCATTCTTCTCCCATTTCTTCAGGTCTTCAACAGTGCAATCAGCCCTAGTCTTTGGTACATCCACACCTTCAGCAGTCTTCTTCGCTATAGCTAGAGGCCCATCAGTGACTATGTCCCAGAGTTCATAGTCTTCTCCTATCAGGTTGTCCTTCATCCTGTTCTTCCACTAAGAGTAGTACTGGCCATTGAAGAGTGGTGGTCTTGCAGTTGATTGACCTTCCCAGTTCCCAAGTGGTGCACTCATTTTGATCTTTTCTAAGGTGTTAGCCTTTTCAAGGATAACCTGCTCTGATACCAATTGATGTTTTAGACGTCAATACTACACAAGAATATAGGTTAAAAGTGTGGTACCCAATTTTTCGAGTGCTGTCTTATAAGAAGAACCTGGTTCTTCTTTGTGTTCCAACTTCTACTGGTGCGGAATAATAAAAGCAGTAAAGTAAAAACACAGAGATTTTTACGTGGAAAACACCTGGCTCAAAAGGTGAAAAAACCACGACCTACTCCTCAGTAGGATTTGCTCAAACTCTTCACTAAAAACTCTGAGCCAAACGGACTTACAAAATAAACTCTTTTGTAATCCTAGGACTAACTCTAATCCCTTTGTATCAACTAGCCTCTAGCTAATTTCTACAAGCTTCAAGTTAACTCTAACTTGAACAATGTGTACCTATTACAATTTTCTTATAAGAAAGCTGATAAGATACAATATTGAAACATCTATTACAATCAAAATGTTTTGTGATTAACTTGATTACTGACAAGATTGTTTTGTAGGGAAAGAGAATGAATAACATCTATGTCATAGACTTGTCCACACTGTCTGAAAATGAACTCACTTGCTCAAGTGTTTTGGACAGTGATCCCCTCCTTTGGCACAAATGACTTGGACATGCAAGTCTAAATCAGCTTAACAAATTAGTCTCTAAGGACTTAGTGGTGGGACTACCTAACATTAAGTTCAAGGAAGACAAATTTTGTGAGGCATGTGCAAGGGGAAAGCAGGTAAGATCCTCATTCAAAAGTAAGAAAATGGTCACTACCACCAAGACGTTGGAACTGGTTCATCTGGATCTGTGTAGTCCAATGAGAACTCTGAGCAGAGGTGGTAAGAAATATGTGATGGTGTTAGTTGATGATTACTCAAGGTTCACATGGACCTTATTACTGGCATCTAAGGATGAAGCATTTGATATGTTCATCGCATTTGTTAAGAAAACTCAAAATCAGTTAGGACATCAACTAGCATCAATAAGATCTGACCATGGTACTGAATTTTAAAATGCTAAGTTTGCTGGGCTCTGTGATGAACATGGTATCAATCACAAACTTTTTACCCCTAGAACCCCACAACAAAATGGGGTTGTGGAAATAAAGAATAGAACTCTTGAAGACATGGCAATAACCATGTTTCTTTCTAGCAAACTACCACAAAGCTTCTGGGCAAAAGCAATAAACACTGCTTGCTATATAATCAATAGATGCATGACCAGGCCACTGGTAGAGAAAACTCCGTATGAATTACTTAAAGGGAGAAAGCCAACATATCCCATCTTAGGGCTTTCGAATGTAAATGCTATGTGCACAATAATGGCAAAGATTCTTTAGGTAAATTTGATCTCTGAAGTGACGAGAGAGTATTCTTGGGATATTCATCACATAGTAAAGCCTATAAAGTGTACAATAAAAGAACTATGTGTGTAGAAGAGAGTGTGCATGTTGTCTCTGATGAAACTAACACTCTTTCTGAGAGACAGGAACCAGAGGATGAGGAGCTTGGACTGGTGAGAAGCAGTGAACACATTGAAGCAACCATGGAAGATGGAACAGGTGATGGACTGGGTCCAACTACCCCAAGCAACATGACAGGGGGAACTCAACATTTGAACCCTGGCCCTGATCCTGTTCCACAACAACAAAACAATATGGAACTATCTAGAAGTGAACAACTAGTACTTAAACCACACAGATATCAGATTTCTCACCCTCTTCAGAACATCATAACAGATTTGTCATCCGGAATCAAAACAAGAGCTTTCTTGAAACATTTGTGTGCGTTTGATGCCTTCCTATCCTTAATCGAACCAAAGAACATTGGTGAAGCCTTACAAGATGCTAATTGGGTAAATGCCATGCAAGAAGAACTTAATCAGTTTGAAAGACGTCAAGTATGGCACTTGGTACCCAGGCCACTAGACAGATCAGTAATTGGCACTAAGTGGGTCTTCAGGAACAAGCTCGATGAGGATGGAACTGTTACAAGAAACAAGGCAAGACTGGTTTTTCAAGGGTATAGTCAAGAAGAGGGAATTGACTATGATGAGACCTTTTCCCCTTTGGCAAGACTGGAGGCAATCAGACTTCTTATAGCATTTGCTGCACATATGGAATTCACTCTCCATCAGATAGATGTTAAGAGTGCCTTTCTCAATGGCTATTTGAAGGAAGATGTATTTGTCAAACAACCTCCAGGTTTTGAAAGCAACGAGTCACCAGACCACGTATACAAACTTGACAAGGCTCTCTGTGGTCTCAAACAAGCACCTAGAGCATGGTATGAGCGGCTATCAAAATTCCTGTTAGAACATGGGTACAAACGAGGCAAAATTGATAGCACCTTATTCTTAAAGGAATAGGGTAAAAAACTCCTGGTTGTGCAAATATATGTGGATGATATTATATTTGGAGCAACTACTGAAAAACTGAGTAAGGAATTTGCTACACTTATTGGGAGCGAGTTTGAGATGAGCATGATGGGTGGACTGAACTTCTTCTTAGGCTTGCAAATCAAGCAAAACCCAAGTGGAACAATGATCCATCAACAAAAGTATGTGAAAGCACTTCTGAAGAAGTTTAAAATGGAGGACTCAAAGGAAATAGACACCCCCATAGCCACATCTACAAAATTGGATGTGGATGAACCTGGTTCATCCGTTGATCAGAAGCTATACAGAGGGATGATTGAGTCTCTATTATATCTCACTGCCAGCAGACTTGATATTGTGTTCAGAATGGGACTGTGTGCTAGGCTTCAGGAAAATCCAAAGTAGTCCCACCTCACTGCAGTGAAGAGAATTTTGAGATATTTGAAAGGCACCACTGATCTGTGCCTTTGGTATCTAAGTAATTTCGACCTTGTAGGATATGCTGATGCTGATTATGTAGGTTTCCTGGTTGGCATGAAAAGTACCTCAGGCATGGATCACTTTTTGGGCTTCTTCCTTGTGTCTTGGGCCACCAAGAAACAAAATTCAGTAGCTCTGTCTACTGGGGAAGCTGAATATGTGGCTGCAGCCTCATGCTGTGCTCAGTTGATGTGGATTAAGCAACAACTCTTGGACTTTGGTATAGATGTGGGATGCATTCCTATTTTCTGTGATAACACTAGTGCAATTCGTATGCCAAGAACCCGGTTCATCATAAGAGAACTAAGCACATAGATGTTAGACACCACTTCCTTAGGGACAACTATGAAAAGGGAATGATCTCAATTGAATTTTGTGCTACTGACAAGCAAATTGCAGATATCTTCACCAAAGAACTGAGTAGGGAGAATTTTGAGAGAAACATGCTTGAATTAGGGATGATTAAGATCACCTAATTGGAAAAACAAAAATGAAAGTTTCTTTTATTGAAAACTGAAAATGAAAATTGGCTAGAAAACTTAACTTAGGTACTTAACCAGACTAATCATTGCTCAGTATCATGTCTTTATTTCCATTCTCTCTTGCCATGTATTAATATGATTCCCTTGGTGCTAATGATGTTTCTCTATCTTTGTAAATTGAGGCAAATTAAAGATCTTAACAAGATGAACCTGGTTCATCCATGCTGGTTCATCTGACTGTCAATGTACGTACTCATCTCCATACATTTATTAAATCAATTACAGTCATACATGAGCAGGACTCTATCTATATTTGGTTCATATTCAAATACTTCGTACTTACCCAAAATTGAACCAGTTTCAAGAAGTCCCGTCTCTACTTAATTAGCTTAGTTTTAGGGGGAAATTAAATGTCTAATCAATGTCAGTCCTACGACGATTAGACTCCCACTTGAGTAAATACTCTGCTTGTTGTAAACCCCCTAGCCACACCTTATAAAAGGGTCATCATTACTCTTTTCTTCATAAAATAACCGTCGAACCAAGTTCATCTCACTCTTCTTAAACGAAACTTGACAAATTTTCTTTTCTTCCTAACGACGCTAATAATCATGTCTTCACCACCACCTGCTTCTTTTTCTACTTCATCGCCAAATCGTGATTATGAAGATTCAAATTCTCCATATGTATACAATTCTCAATCACCAGAAAGAACCTCAACCCTTGAAAACCCTCATATTCCTGAACCCACACCTAACCCAGCCCCCCGTAGCCGTCGTGTAAAGGTTCTTGCCAGAAAATCAGTGGCTTTTGGGTCCTGTGCAAGATTCTTGGAGGAAATTCTGCAGGCTGAAAAAGATAATAACTCTGAATCATCAAGCGATTCTTTTAAATCAGCCAACGAGGATGAAACACCTGGTTCATCAAATTATGAACAAGGTAATCTTGAGTTTAGTTCTGAACCAGCTACTACTGAGAAAAGGTTTGTGTTGGTGGGGTCCGTTATTGATGTTGAAGTGCCTGATATGCGTAGAAAATTAGGAAAAGGTAAAACTCTTGAGAGAGAGGGTGAAGAAACTTTTGTAAGGGGATTTGGGGAGGATGGTACTACATTGGCTATCTGTGTTCCCATTCTTGAGAATGTTGGGGAAGATGTCACAGATTTAGGGGAAAGTGTAGTTGAGGATTGATGATTTAGACGTCAATACCACACAAGAATATAAGTTAAAAGTGTGGTACCCAATTTTTCGAGTGCTGTCTTATAAGAAGAACCTGGTTCTTCTTTGTGTTCCAACTTCTACTGGTGCGGAATAATAAAAGCAGTAAAGTAAAAACACAGAGATTTTTACGTGGAAAACACCTGGCTCAAAAGGTGAAAAAACCACGACCTACTCCTCAGTAGGATTTGCTCAAACTCTTCACTAAAAACTCTGAGCCAAACGGACTTACAAAATAAACTCTTTTGTAATCCTAGGACTAACTCTAATCCCTTTGTATCAACTAGCCTCTAGCTAATTTCTACAAGCTTCAAGTTAACTCTAACTTGAACAATGTGTACCTATTACAATTTGCTTATAAGAAAGCTGATAAGATACAATATTGAAACACCTACTACAATCAACTAGACTCAATACATCAATGATGAAACTGGTTCTTCTAGCTGAACTGTAGCCTTTATATCGCACACTAAATCTGCTTGCAAAACAACTCTGGGAATTTTGCTTTCAGATCTTGATTCACTTTAGTACTTGTGCGTCTCTTTCTCCAGCAGAAATACTTCGAGTATTTATAGAGTCAGTAGTTGAATTTGTCGATCAATTCTAGTTTAACTCTTCATGGGAGAAAGAGTTCGAATTAAACTTAACTTCCTTCCTTTGTTACTTTCCTTGCTGAATGCAACTTCTATTCTCTCATCAGTTTGCAACCTTTTCGCATTAGGAGACAATCTCTTGGTTCATTGATACTTCACAATCACAAATATCTCCTATGCCTATACGGTTCATGTGCCAGCTATTCAGTTCCAAGATGTGTGCGCTGATGGACCTGGTTCAACTGGTCAACCTTTGTCAATCTTCAAAACTATGCAGTGATATGGGTCAACAAGGAAGCAGCGGCAACTTTAGAAAGCTTGCAGAAAGTAGCAGTTGAACCTGTTTCATCTGGGGACGAGACATTGGAGGACAAGCTAAAGAAACTGGGGGAGACCTATAACCCCAAGAAAAGGAGGACTCAAAAGTCCAAGAAGGCTATTACTCCAGTTCCTCCGAAGAAGAGGAAAGTTTCTGTATCTACTGATGCTCCTGCACCAAAGGTACGTGCTACACGTAGTGTTGTGAGAGAAGAAGAAGAAATGTTTGAGAGGGCTCTGCTAGAGAGCAAGAAAAAGAAAGCGGCAAAGGGAAATGCTAAAGTAGGAGAACCTGTGGAGACTGTTGTTGTTGAAGAGGATATGATGGACCTGGTCCATCATGAGGAGCAGACTGCTCCGGTTGTGGTTGAGGCACCAAAATCAAAAAAGGCTAAGGCTTCTTCAAAGAAGTCAGCTAAAGTGTCTGACACACCTACAAGTACTGTTAAAAGGACCAGGTCCAAGGCAAAGAAAGTGAAGGTTATGGAGAAAGATGATGATTCAGACTGGAGTGGAGAAGAGGAGAAGGAAGATGATGTGGATACTTACAGAATCATAATGTTTGGCAAGCGAACAATCTTGAAGGGCAAGTTGTTCAAAGATCTAGAGGAGCCTGGAATGAGATACCTACATGACACTCTGGACGTGCAGGGATGGAATGACATGGTCCTTCGCATGGAAGGCAGGATGGCAAAGGCTGAATTGGTGGAATTCATGGGAAATGACATTGTCAAAGACGACAGGTCACCTCTATGGTCAAAGGAGTTCAAGTCTCCTTTGATGCTAAAGAGCTTGGTGAAATTCTAAACATACCAGCTGAGGGCTATGAGGACTACACAAGGTAGAGATGGCCTTGTCTAGATGGGATGGCCTCAGCAATCAACATCACCAGATTCTTCAGTGACAATGAGAGGGAGATTGAACCCAGGCCG
Organism: Nicotiana undulata; assembly: GCA_005239495.1. Taxonomy (NCBI): domain Eukaryota; kingdom Viridiplantae; phylum Streptophyta; class Magnoliopsida; order Solanales; family Solanaceae; genus Nicotiana; species Nicotiana undulata. The sequence continues at coordinate 110,644 of ML259908.1, read as the reverse complement.
GTCTACAAAAGTGAAATGAAGCCATAACACAAGTTTTTCTTCGAGTTTGTCATCAAATTCCTGCTGCCCAGACAAGAAAGAAGGCACATAGCCAACTATATGGATCTGACTCTGATGGAGTGTCTGTACAGGGGAAAGTAAATCAATTGGCCAACTTTCATCATCCAACTCTTGGACAGAGTTGTGAATGGAACCAAAGCACATGCAATCCCATATGGATTCATTCTGACAGTTGTGCTTGCACATTTTAGGGTTCATGTGAAGAAGGCTGAAATGGCGACTACTAAGGATTATTTTGGGAAGGAAACTTTGCTGACATGTGATTACATTCTCAATGTTCCTGCAGATGAACCTGGTTCATCTAGGAAGTAGCCAGTCAACAGCAAAGTAAGAACTCTGGTGCAGGAAAGCGAGATCAAGGATATGGAGATCCTTCGTTTGAAATCTCGTGTGATTGAGGTTGAAGCTGAGCGGGACGCTCTCAGGGCTGAACTAGCAAAAAAGAAGGAAAATAATGAGGGTGTTCTTCAGCAGATGCTTTCTTTTCTACAAACCAAGACCACAACCTCCTCTGCACCTTCCCATCCTTAGGCTGTCCAGAGCTACCAAATTACCCCATCTATGACCCAGTTCGGGATTCTGTTCTTGTTTCTGTTTTTTTTTTAACTCTGTTTTGCTCATGGTTATTGGCTGTTTTTGTTTAAATTGTTTGGTGTTTGATGTTCGTTTCTAATCAATGAATTTTGCTGTTTAGTTATTGACTTGTCCCAATTTCTTATTTAGCTTACATTTATTGATTTCTTGTGTTGATTAATCATGTTTTGCACCTGCAGTTGCCTCAAATGGCCATGATTAATAATTAATAAATCTTGTAAGTATATCATTTTTCACCTTTTCGATGATTTCAAAAGGGGGAAGATATGTGCTGACTTCTCAAATTTTTTTAAAGTGATATTTATAACCTAAGTGAACCATTGTTTCTCTATGATTAATGCTTAAAATCGTACCAAATGTTTGAAATGTATACATAATTAAGCACAAAGTTTGTCATCATCAAAAAGGGGAAATTTGTTGACCTAAGTCACTACATAGTTTTGAAGATTGACAGATGTCTGACCAGTTGAACCAGGTCCATCAGAGCACACATACTTGAACTGAATGGCTGGCACATAAACTGTATATGCATAGGAGATAAATGTGATTGTGAAGTATCAATGAACCAAGAGATTGTCTCCTAATGCGAAAAGGTTGCAAACTGATAAAGAGGATAGAAGTTGAATTCAGCAAGGATAGTAACAAAGGAAGGAAGTTGAGTTTAATTCGAACTCTTTCACCCAGTTAGAGTTGTACTAGAATTGAACGACAAACTCAACTACTGACTCTATAAATACTTGAAGTATTCCTGCTGAAATTCTGGACGCACAAGTACAGAAGTGAATCAAGATCTGAAAGCAAAATTCCAAGTTATTTTGCAAGCAGAATTATTGTGCGATACAAAGACTACAGATCAGCTAGAAGAACCAGTTCCATCGTTTGTGTATTGAGTCTAGTTGATTGTAGTAGGAGTTTTTTCAGCTTTCATAGAAGCAATTGTAATAGGTACACATTGTTCAAGTTAGAGTTAACTTGAAGCTTGTAGAAATTAGCTAGAGGCTAGTTGATACGAAGGGATTAGAGTTAGTCCTAGGATTACCAAAGAGTTTATTTTGTAAGTCCGTTTGGCTCAGAGTTTTTAGTGAAGAGTTTGAGCAAATCCTACCGAGGAGTAGGTCGTGGTGTTTTCACCTTTTGAGCCAGGTATTTTCCACGTAAAAATCTCTGTGTTTTTACTTTACTGCTTTTATTATTCCACACCAGTAGAAGTTGGAACACAAAGAAGAACCAGGTTCTTCTTGTGAGATAGCACTCGAAAAATTGGGTACCATACATTTAACCTATATTCTTGTGTGGTATTGACGTCTAAAACATCACATACTATTATGAATATCCAATTTGTTATCTAGAGTTTTGATGAAACCTTTTATAGGATAAATTCTTGTTATGTATTTATATAATTGAGCCGTAGTATTTTCTTTATTTGTTCAACTACGTTTATATTGCGGTTGTTTGAAGAGCTCTCAATTAGATGTGTCTATTTAGTATGTATTACTCGAGAGAGAGTGCATATTTAGGTAGTTGTTGAACAACATCACTCCCGACGTATGTGAGGAATCAATAACCAAGGGTTTAAAGGTGTGATTAGGGATAACGAAACCTTGGGTGCGATCTAAGTGAGCCGTAGTTAATGCCAGCTAGCGTAATTCGGGAGAATATGTCTAGTAAATTGTGGTAGTTACTCGGGAGAGAATTACAACATGCAGAGATCTCATGATCGGTAGAGAATACTTAGGCAAAATTATAAAATGCGTAGCGGGAAGGATTCCGACAATTGGGGAAATCATAACTCTAGACGTCCTTAATCTTTTCTCTAACCTGTAGTATCTTTATTTGTTAGTTAATCAGTTAAACATAAAAATGAGGTAGGAATAATTGTTCAAGCTTGTATTCTTGGTGATAGTGAACAACTGTAGCTAAGCCTTAGTTCTCCGTGGGATTCGACTCCGGACTTGTAAACCGGATTATATTTGCAACGACCGCTTAGTCCTTTTTATAAGGCATAGTTGGGCATGATCAGCATCCATCAATCATCGTCTCTTCTCGCCTCCTTCCACAAAGAATAGTAGTGATCATTGAATAGCGGTGGCCTACTGGTGGATTTTTCTTTACACTTTTCAGGTAGTGAACTCATCTTGATCTTTTCCTAAGGTGTTAGACTTTTCAAGGATAACCCGCTCTGATACAAATTGATGTTCTATACGTCAATAGCACACAAGCGGGAGGCTGATTTGTGTGGTGTCCAATTTTTGCGTGCACTTGTTATAGAAGGACCAGGTTCTTCTATGTGTTCTAACTCCAACTGTTTGTGAAATAATAAATACATAAATTAAAGAACGCAGAGATTACGTGGAAAACACGTCTGGCTCAAAAGGTGAAAAAATCACGACCTACTACCCTGTAGGATTTTCTCCAAACACTTCACTACAACTCTGAGCAAACAACAAAGTTTACAAACTCTTGCAAACCTAAGGATTAACTCTAACCCTTATAACAACACGCCACAAGTTGTTGCAACTACGTCAAGTTAACTCTAACTTGAATAATACAACTCAAGTACCTAGTATAATTTGCTTCTAAGAAAGCTGAAAGGTACAACTCAAAACGTCTACTACACTTTGAACTAGAAATAAAGAATGACACATAAAACTCTTTACGGAGCTTGTTCTTCAATCTGGTTCGTGTAGCTTCAGGATCGCACTCTTAAATCTCACACGAATTGCTTGTAAAATTTTCTTGCTATTTTTCTCTCAATTCACGTGTTGCTTCTGCTTTTGTGTGTACCTTTACAATAAGAACATTCTGCAATATATAGGAGTTAGTAGATAAGGAATTAACTAGAATCCTAATGCAACTCTTCCTTGGTGGAAGAGTTCTAGTCAAACTCAACTCCTCAAATCCTTCCTTATCTTAGATTCTGTTCTTACTGAATAAGGAGTCCTTCTCCTTATTGTTTTTGCAATCTTTTTTATCAGGAGATATTTCTATTTTACCAGAATTCGTTTATCTCCTGCATGTGCCTCTCACGTACCTTGACTCTGCCGGTGTCTATGTTTGTCAGTGATGGATCTGATTCATTTCTGAGTTTCTTTGTCAATCTTCAAAACTATTCCTTTTCTTGGGCCAATAATTATTAATGAATAAAGGCGAACAAACTACATAAGTTTCACACTTTCACTAATTAAACTGAAGGCAAAAGGGGGAAAGGTAACATGATAAAGAAAGAGATAAACGTATTGCAAACTTTCGGTATTTATGCTCTTATATATGCATTTTTTGTTGTGTGAAATAGACTCGAAAATAATACAATAAGAAAATAACGAGCGAGAACTTTTAGATAATATTAAATTTTTTGGAGTCAGAAATAATTGAGCACTTGAGACGTAAGTCTTTCAAAACAAAGAGAAGATATCTTTTTCCCTTTTTTTGTGTGAACGAGGGGGAGGGAGTGTCATAATCTCAAATAAAGACCTTAAAGTTCTGTAAAATTAAATCCTCATATTATAATATTTTTCTTTTATCATTTAAGTCTAAGAATATGACCCTCCACATACGTGTGAGATTATGAATAAGTCTAGACATGACATTTCACATATGCATGAGATCATGAGTAAGTGGATATCTCTTTTTCTTTTACAGTCATAAAGTATAGGAGGATGTGGCAGAAAAGTCATTGGATTCAAATTTATAAAATATAATTTAAATTATACGTATCAATATTGAATTGTTTCCTTGAAGACGAATGAGTAAATATCTGCCTAGTTAATCTTAGCTTGCAATATAGTATTCCTTCCTAATTGATGTGAAGGTGTTTGACTGCATATAGAGGTTAAAAAATAAAAGAATACTTTTGAATATATGATCTAAAATAAGTCATAAAAATTAGTGTGACTATTATTATCTTATTAAAAGGTAAAAGAAATTTAAAATCAAATTATTTTTAAGTATAAAGATGTGCCATTCCTTTTGGAAGTGACTTAAAAAGAAAGAATATTACATAAATTGGGAGAGGAAATGTATGACATGAAATTAGAGAAAAGCGTTAAGATTATTATTTTTTTTCCATATAATCTACATCTTTTTGCGCACTTCTTAAAAAAGATAATTTATAACCCTAATCATAAGCATACTTGTCTCTAGTATCCTTTCTTTGTCTTAAATATTTCATTTGGAAAAAAAGATATAATAACTACTTATTATTTTTCTTAAACGTGAATTATTTAAAAACCAAGCTATAATAAACAAAAAACAAGCTGTAACCTGTAAGTTGTGTTCCAATAAAGAGAAAGAAAGAAAAATAAAAGACAAACAATATACAAATGTTCTCTCTCTCTCTCACCCGTTGTCCTACGTTATAAACGATGTTTGAAATCTTGTTTGCCTCATTGGCATTCACGGGCTAAATCTTCCTATAATCCTATGCCTTTCTTTTCTCCAAAATTTATCTTTTTCCTGTGCTGTGTGAGCCACTGACCATACAAAAGACCCCATTAAAAAATCTCCAAAACATGTGGCTTTGTTCCTTTTGTTATTATCTGCACTGCACACACCTTTTTCCTCCTCGTTTCCTGTTCTTGAGTTTTGAAACTGCTAAATTCTAGATCCCAATATTCATACGTATCTTTTTGTGCATGATCGCTTTTCTATTTTGTTTGGAAAAGGGTAAATTGGTCTTTTTAATATTTTTCTTGGATTTCCCGGAAGCCTGAAAAAGGGTTATGCTTAATTGTCTCAAAGACTGGGTTGTTTTTGTTGTGACAATATCAATATGCCTCCAAATAATTTTCCTTTGAGATGGGAAAGTACAGGGGATCAATGGTGGTTTGCTTCACCTATTGATTGTGCAGCAGCAAATGGTCATTATGATATAGTGAGGGAGTTGCTTCACTTAGACACCAATTTACTCATAAAGCTCACTTCTTTACGTAGAATAAGAAGGCTCGAGAGTGTTTGGGATGACGAGGAACAGTTTGATGATGTTGCAAAATGTAGGTCTGAGGTTGCTAAAAAGCTTCTCCTTCAAGGTGAAACCACAAAGAAAGGGCGGCATAACTCTTTGATTAGAGCTGGCTATGGCGGTTGGCTTCTTTATACTGCTGCCTCAGCTGGGGATGTGGAATTTGTCAAACAATTATTGGAAAGGGACCCACTTTTGGTGTTTGGAGAAGGAGAGTATGGTGTTACTGATATACTTTATGCAGCTGCTAGGAGTAAAAACTCTCAAGTATTTTGGCTGCTGTTTGATTCTTCAATCTCAGTTGAAAAGGAGGTTTCTTCCACTTTCAGGTTGGAAATGATGAATAGGGCAGTTCATGCTGCAGCTAGAGGGGGAAATGTTGACATCTTGAGACACATTCTCGGAACTTGCTCTGATGTTTTGGTTTATAGAGATGCTCAAGGATCTACTCTCTTGCATTCTGCTTCTGCTAAAGGCCAGGTTCAGGTTTGTTCTATTCTTTTATCTTGTACCCCAACTAGCTTGTAATAGTTGTTTCTGTTCTAACTGAGCTGAATGGATTCATATAATTGTGCTTACTTATTTATGTCTATATCTTGCTTCCATTGTTATGTCTTTGCAATGAAGAATCAATCTCTAATTCCTGTGCCCTTCGAACTCAAAGTGATTGTTACTACACGACTATTTTTCCTCCAATCGATCAGGTTCAACTACCTGGTGCTCCTTTTCAGTTGGTCTGGAAAGCTGGAACATTTTTCAGAATTTAGCCATGTTTGTGTCTTTATCTGCTGCTGCTGTGATATAGACTGCCCTGTGACTCAATGGGGTCATCTATGTCCCAATTTTGCACTTTCTTCTAGATAAGCAGCTGAAAAAGTGTGCAAGACTTGTTGAGTTAACATAACTTTTCGGTTAATATACAACACCAGTTTTTGTACGTAAGAGCACTTGTTGGATTTGCTTCGTTTAGTTATTTTTATAGAGTAGTTGATATTTTACTGAATTGAACTGTTCTGGACTATTAGCTGTCTAGTTGAGCATTGCCTCCTCGTTATCTTTAGCTTTAACTTGATGTTTTCTTGAACTGCCAGAGATTTGTTACTTTTGACGGTTGATTTAAATCTTAGTTACTTCTTTGCAGGTTGTTAGGAGTTTACTGGCAACATATGACCTTATCAACTCCAGAGACAACCAGGGAAACACTGCACTTCATGTGGCTGCTTATAGGGGTTACTTATCTGTGGTGGAAGTTCTTGTATCTGTTTCTCCTTCATCTACCTCATTGAGAAACAACTACGGAGACACGTTTCTTCACATGGCTGTAGCCGGATTTCGGACCCCAAGTTTCCGCAGACTGGATCGACAAATGGAGTTAATCAAGCAGTTGGTACGCGGAAAGGTTATGGAGATCGAAGACATTATTAACATTAGGAACAATGATGGTCGGACTGCTCTTCACATGGCTGTAATTGAAAACATTCAGACTGATGTTGTGGAACTCCTCATGACTGCATTTTCAATAAATTTAAATATCCGTGATGCTGATGGAAATACCCCACTGGATCTCCTCAAGCAATGTCCAAGATCTCCATCGTCTGAGATAATGATTAAGCGCCTCATTTCAGCTGGAGGAATTTCCAATTGCCAAGACCATATGACAAGAACTGCCCTAGCTTCCCACTTGAAGATGCAGGGTATTGGGGGCAGTCCTGGTGCCTCTTTTAGGATCCCTGACGCTGAAATATTTCTGTATGCTGGCATTGATAATGCATCTGATGCCACTAGTGAGTGTGCAAGCACAGAAATCGATTCTTGCTGGGGTGAACCTAGCCCTTGCCGTTCTGCTGCAGGGTCTAATTCATCACACAAGCTAGGCTCGGTTAGCAGTGCTGGTAGACGCTTGAAGTTTCTTCTACTGTGGACAAGGAAGAAAGAAAGAAAAGTAGATACCACCGGCTTAGAAGATAATATGTCTGTGGAATCACACAGATTGTATGCTGGCTTGGGAGACCAGCCAATACCTCTACGACAAAGATTCTCGAGGATGTCGTCGCTTCCAAACAACAAAAGAGTGCTCCCTGTCCAAAATAGTCTACCAAGTCCATCTACCAAAAAGAAATTTGCAGCTGGTCTGATGCATGGCGTTATCCAAATGACACCACAGTCGTCTTATGGATCACCATCAAGTGCTTATTCTGAATCTTCCTGGTCATCTCCGGTGGTTTTCGACAAAGAAAAGAGGACGGATCTTGGCAATATGAGTGGAGGAGCCTCTAGCTTAAATGTGTCAAATAGGAGAGAAAAATCGAAACTGACACGTAAACATGGTTCCTTCAACATGAAGTTAATGAATCAGTACTTCTGTTTCGGCGCTCAAGGCCTCGCTGTGGAAAATTCTGATAACTGTGCACAACAAGATCAACATCACAGGCATCCAGTGGTAGCATGACTTTCAGTGCTGCATCTACACTAGTGAGAAGTCATTGGACATATCCTTCTTGTAAATAGTTTGGGATTTTGGTCTAAAGTATTACCAGCTTCTTGGAACAACATATTGAAAATATGTTTTTGGTGCTTGCAGCAGCAGTATCCTTTTTATCTTGTTGCCTTGTCTGTGTTTTAGGTGTGCTCTGAGGTGAGAGTTTAAAGCAAATGTTCGTAATTTCTACTCAAATAAAAGAGCAATGGAAATGGAAAAGAATGTTTTTTTTTTGTTGAGTATCTTGAGTCTTGACCGATAACTAGTTTGAAAAGAAAGTAAGTAGGAATTCATCTTCTATTTCATTTTTAAATTGGGAAAATTTCACATTAAAACAACCGGGATTCATGCTTTTCAATTTTATAGCCCATATTTTAATTTACAATCAACTAGCCCAAAAATAATAGGCTAAAACTCAACATCTTAACTCCAATAGGTTCTCAAAATTACTATTTAATTTTTAAAAAGGATTCCTCAAGCATTTAAGTTAATATTCGAATCAGTAATTGTGACTCAAATATTAGTTCAACAAACAAAATCAATTCGGGTGGTGAAAATTAGATTTTTAACAAGTTTAAACATGTGAGTTTAAATTCCGAATTTGATTTTGAGAGAAATTTGGAGTGGGTGTTATTTAAACTTGTTAGAAATAGTATAAGGAGGTTGTATATAAAATTTGAAGTCATTTCATGGAGATTTGGATTGGTTTTGAACAAGATTGCAACTGAAAATCGTGGAAGAAGTTCGTCTACAGACGCTTGTATAAATGTGTATAAAAGTGTATAATAGTTGTAAGATGTGTTTATACACTCATATATACTATTATACAAGATTATACATACTTATACAAAAAACTGACTTCGTCTTCTTCCTTGCGTCTTCTCTGAAATTTAATTCAAATCTTGCTCAAATCTACTCCAAAACTTTTTTTGATATTTTCAATCAATTGGAACAACACCCAATCCAAAAAAATAACAAAATAAAAAAAAGTCATTTTCGAAAGCAAAGCTTTGAATGGTTTTCAATGGTGGACTTCTACTCTTCAATTTTCTTACATTGCAAGTAGGTGACACAAGAGGAGAAACAGAAAATATACAGCCCCTTGAAGCATATGTCGAGGATGTGAGAAGAAGAGAGCAAAAGTAATGTTGTAAGAACACAAATTTAATTCCATAGCTTTTAGAAGCAATGGTTGTAAGAACACATATTTTGAATTTACTAGTGCTTTCAAAATATGTACAATATGGGCTAGGATGGGTAATTCTTAAAAACATGAGCCATTTTTTGTTATGACGTGAAGTTATGTGTATTTTCTTGTAATTTTTTCTTTTAAATTGTCTATCACTAGGAGTTATTGACGTACTCTTTTCAGCGCTGATATTCAAAAAGCTTTCCTGTAGTTTTCCACTTTTTGAAATCTAAAGAATGCGAAAAATCAAAGATGGTTTCATGGTTTAAAGATACTTAATAGATTTGAAATAGGTGCGATCTATACTTTTTACATACGTACACAATGTCTGAAATGAAAGTTTATTGGTTGAGTTGAAAGCAACAAAGAATCTACCATTAATCCTGATTTTTTAGATTTCTCTTAATCCCGATTTTTTTATAAATCTTGTTCGTGATTTGTATATGATCCTCTAGCTAATTTGGCTAAAAAAGAATTGGATTAGTAGTTAGTTCAACAAGAACAGTCGATCTTACAATAAAACAAATTAATTTATCATCTGACACTAACGAAACTTGCAGTAAGTTAATTCCAAAAAGGTTTGAGATTTCTCAACTGACACACACAAAAGAAAGCATATAAATCTGTATGCGGTCAGAACGGGCCTACCTTTCTTGTGACTAATCGGGGTTGGATCATGATAGGTCACGGTTCGGCCTCGTATTATATCGATCCTTAATACGGAGTCAGGTTGTTGAATCCTTAAATCGAGGACTAGTCAATGACGATGTTCAACCAAGATCGAGACCGAGTGGAACCGAGATCAAGTAAGATCGAAGGAGGTTTACCTGGCCAAGTAACGGTAAGCCAAAATATCCGAGATCGAGCGAGGATCACGGCGAGAATCTCGGCATGTATCAAGTCAATGCCGGTTAATCAGCCAGTCATGGGATTTTCTTACTCTATTTAGAATTGTACTATAAGTAGAACTCTTCTGCTATATAAAGGGGGTACTAATCATTTTGTAATTATGACATTCACGCAGAACTAAGCAATATGTTACGTTTTCTCTCTTAAACTTTCATACTCTGTTGCTCAATTCATACTTTCATAGCATACTCATTTGGTTCGAGGGCAACCTAGCTCGAGGGCCAAAGCCGCATATCATTTTGATTTGTTTTATTTTTATTTACAGACAATTTTTAATATTAGTTTTTATATTTTTCAGTTTGTGCCAAGTGAAGTCACATATCCTTAAAACCACTTATAAATTTAACTGTTATCCAATTTTAAGGGTAAACAGTTTAGCGTCCACCGTGGGGCTAAGGATAATAGTGATTGCCTGGTACTAATTTTCGTAACACACACTACTTTACACTTGTTCTTGTAAGCATTTTTTATTCCAGGATCAGCATGTTGTACTCTCAAGCAGTACCCACACACATCGACAATGGCCTTGGTTTTCATGGCGAAAACGACAACATAGCCGCCCCAGGGAACGAAGTTCCTCCAGTTGACCTCGATAGAGTTCTGGTTGCAGACCCCATCGACGTCAGTTCCCATATTACAATTAATGCAAATTTGGCCGTCAACCCCGAAAATAGCGTCCGCAGAGATGTTCGATCAGCTGGTCAGACCGCACAGGGCGGCGAAGAAGGCGAAATCAGCCTTCGAATCATATTCGAAATGTTGCAGGCTACACAAGCTGCAATAGCACTACTCCAAATCAGAACCATGCACCGAGCAGGGTCAAGCCTGAGCCATCGCAGGAAGTTGTTCACAGGGCCGAACAGGTGCCGGGAAGATCAAACGGGAATGAAGTAGGGACCGACCCCACTATCATGAAAATGTTCGAGTAGCTGACAAAGCGAATTGAATCAGGGGAGAAAAAGATTGAAGCAAATGACAAAAAAGTAGAAACATATAATTCCAGAGTTGATCAAATTCCGGGGGCACCGCTGATTTTGAAGGGTTTGGATTAAAAAAAGTTCGTACAAAAGCCCTTCCCACCGAGCGCAACTTCTAAACCCATTTCAAAGAAATTCCGCATGCCAGAAATTCACAAATATAATGGAACTACCAATCCCAACGAGCATGTCACTTCTTACACATGCGCAATTAAGAGGAACCACCTAAAGGACGATGAGATGGAGTCCGTATTGCTAAAGAAATTCGGGAAGACCTTATCAAAGGGAGCGATGATATGGTACCATAATTTGCCACCCAACTCCATTGATTCTTTTGCAATGCTCGCAGGTTCCTTCGTAAAAGCACACAACGGAGCCATAAAGTTCGAGACTAGGAAGTCGGACCTCTTCAAAGTGAAGCAGAAAGACAATGAGATGCTCAGAGAGTTCATACCTCGGTTCCAAATGGAGTGCATGGATCTACCATCGACTGCAGGTGATTGGGCCGTTCATGCCTTCACTCAAGGGATAAACACATGAAGCTCGGTAGCCTCACAACAGTTAAACCAGAACTTGATCGAATATCTAGCTGTCATCTGGGCCGATGTGCATAATCGGTACCTGTCAAAGATTAGGGTTAGAGCCGACTAGTTGGGTCCGTTTATCCTATCAGGCTCGTCGATAGAGGTTAAAGGGATATTGATCGGGAACCATGGTAAAACAGAGATCAATACCAGCCATACGATGGAGATCAAAGAAACAACGGGCCTGGACGCAACCTAATTCGAGGTGATAGAAGAAATGATCGAGGATAGAGATCTCAAGGGCTCATGAGTAAGAGTGGTTTCGACCGGAATGTCGAGCCCAAAGAAGCACCACGACTATCGGAATACAACTTTAACGTTGATGCGTCACCTATTGTATCAGCCATCAGACGCATCAGAGACATCAGGTGGCCTCGACCTCTGCAGACTGATCCAGCCCAGAGAAATCCTAATTAAATGTGCAAGTATCATGGCACCCATGGTCATATAATAGAATATTGCAGACAGCTAAGGGATGAGGTAGCCCGTTTGTTCAACGACAGGAATCTTCGAGAATTCTTAAGCGATCGGGCTAAGAACCACTTCAAGAACAGAGATTCAAACAGACAGAATGAGCAAGAGGGGTCAATATTCCTCGGGGGGGCCCGTGTTTTAGCGCACCAAGGTGTCGCTCACAAGGGAAAAGCGGACTCGGGATTATGTACCGGAAGGGACTTTGTCTTTTAACGATGAGGATGCAGAGGGGATCTTACAACCCCACAACGACGCACTGGTAATATCTGTTCTTATGAATAAAACTCAAGTTAAACATGTTTTGATTGATCCAGGTAGCTTGGCCAACATTATTCGATCGAGAGTCGTAGAATAGCTCGGCCTACAGGATCTAGTTGTTCCCGCAGCCTGTGTACTTAACGGCTTCAACATGGCATGCGAAACCACCAAAGGCGAAATAACCTTGCCAGTAAACGTGGCCGCCATCCAAGAAACAAATTTCCGCGTGATCGAGGGTGACATGAGGTACAACAACCTGTTCGAAAGATCATGGATCCATAACATGAGGGCAGTACCCTTGACCCTTCACCAGGTTCTGAAGTTCCCAACACCAGAGGGCTTCAAAACGGTCTACGGGGAACAGCCCACCGCAAATGAGATGTTTGTAGTCGACAAAGTGATACCGATATCGGTACTCTCATCAACAAAGAGATCGAATTTGAAGGGAAACCAGGAGGCCAAATAGCAACCACAAACACCGGGCTCGACCCAATCGGAGAAATTCTGCTCGACAACTCTGACGCCACCAAGTCAACGGTCGAAGAACTGAAACATGTCATACTTATCGAGCATCTGCCCAAACGAAAGGTATACATGGGCACGAGGTTAATCCCTAAGTTCAGGAAAAACTCATTTAGTTCATTTTAGCTAACATGGATTGCTTTGATTGGTCCCATCTTGATATGACATGGATCCCACCGGAAATCACTACCCATAAACTAAGCCTGGACCCGAGGTCTCATCCGGTGAAGCAAAAAAGAAGGCCCCAGTCCGAGGTTAAGCATGCCTTCATCAAGGACGAGGTAACCAAACTTCTCAAAATAGGATCCATTGGGGAAGTAAAGCATCCCGAATGGTTAACAAACGTAGTGGTAGTCCCTAAAAAGGGAAATAAACTTAGAATGTGTGTAGATTATAAAGACCTGAATAAAGCATGCCCTAAGGATTCTTTTCCCTTGCCTAATATCGATCGTATGATCGATGCCACGGCCGGTCACGAGATTCTTAGTTTTCTCGATGCCTACTCTGGGTACAATCAAATATAGATGAACCCGGACGATAAGGAAAATACCTCGTTTATCACTAAATATGACACCTACGGTTATAATGTAATTCTATTCAGACTAAAAAATGCTGGTGTAACTTATCAATGCCTAGTAAACTGAATGTTCGAAGAACAAATAGGAAAATCAATGGAAGTTTATATTTATGACATATTAGTTATGTCCATGCGAGCAGAGGACCATTTGAAGCATTTGTAGGACATTTTTGATATACCGAAAAAGTACAATATGAAGCTCAACCCGGAAAAGTGTGCGTTGGAGGTCGGCTCGGGCAAATTTCTTGGCTTCACGGTATCCAATCGGGGGATCGAGATCAACCTCGCTTGGCCCGAGAAGAACAAGGTACGCAATTCCCTGTCTATTATGTTAGTCAGACCTTAGGTGAGGCTGAGACCAGATATCCACACTTAGAAAAGTTAGTGCTTGCTTTAATAAGAGCCTCTAGGAACCTAAAGCCATATTTTCAATGTCATCCAATTTATGTTGTAACAACTTGTCCACTTCGAATATTTTGCACAAACCCGAGATTTCGAGTTAATTTTCCAAATGGGCCATAGAAATCAGCGGGTATGATATTGAATATCGACCCCGAACAACCATCAAGTCTCAAATCTTGGCAGATTTCTTGGCTGACTTCACACCGGCCCTCATACCCGAGGTTGAAAGAGAATTGTTAATAAAATCAGGTACATCCTTGAGGGTATGGAACCTTTTCACTGACAATGCTTCGAATGTGAAGGGTCTGGGCTAGGCATCATACAAAAACTACCCACAGGTAATGCAATTAGACAATCTATCAGGACTACAAAATTGACTAACAATGAGGCTGAGTATGAGGTCATGATTGCAGGTCTCGAATTAGCTAAAAGCTTGGGAGTGGAGGTCATCGAGGCCAAGTGTGATTCCCCTATCGTGGTTAACCAAGTTAACAGGACCTTTGAAGTCCGAGAAGACTGAATGTAGAGATACTTGGATAAACTACTTGTGACTCTATACAGATTCAAGGAATGGACCTTGTAACATATACCTCGAGAACAGAGCAGCGGGGACTATCGTACAACTCATGAGATCAGTTGATCGAAGAAGGTCACGCCGAGATAAACTCCACAAGTTTGACTTGGGATTGGAGAAACAAGTACATAGAGTATTTGAAGAATAAAACTTCCATCGGATCCAAAGGAGTCGAGAGCTCTGCGCACAAAGGCAGCACAGTTCACCTTGTCTGAAGACGGAACGCTGTTTAGAAAGATGTTCGATGGCCCGTTAGAAATATGTCTGGGACCGGGTGATACTGAGTATGTCCTAAGAGAAGTCCATGAGAGCACTTGCGGAAATCATTCCGGTGCCGAATCATTGGTCCACAAAGTAATAAGAGCCGGGTACTATTGGATCGATATGGAGAAAGATGCAAAGGAGTTCGTTCGAAAATGCGACAAATGACAAAGGCATGTGCGAAAATGCGACAAATGACAAATGAAAAATGACAAAGGCATCAACCCGGGGAGATGCTCCGTTCAGTCTTATCCCCATGGACGTTCATGAAATGGGTGATGGACATTATCGGCCCTCTTCCATCGGCCCCAGGTAAAGCTCAGTTTATTTTGTTTATAACTGATTATTTCTCTAAGTGGGTTGAAGCGCATGCTTTCCAGAGCCAGAGAAAAAGAGGTTATAGACTTTATTTGGGACCACATCATATGTCGATTCGGGATGCCCCCCGAGATTGTGTGTGATAACAAAAAATAGTTCATCGGCAGCAAGGTGACTAAATTTCTCGAGGACCACAAAATCAAAAGGATCCTATCGACACCTTATCATCCCAGCGGGAACGGCCAAGCCGATTCGACCAACAAAACCATCATCCAAAATCTTAAGAAGAGATTGATTGATGCCAAAGGTAAATGGAGAGAAATACTACTCGAAGTTCTATGGGCATACTGCACAACACCAAAATCCAATACCGGAGCAACACCGTTCTCGTTAGTTTATGGCGCCGAAGCTTTAATCCCGGTCGAGGTCGGAGAACCTAGCATCATGTTCCGATATGCAAACTGAAGAGTCAAATAACGAGGATATGAATATGATCCTAGAATTATTGGATGAAAGACGCGAAGTCACCTTCGTCCGGTTGGCCGCCCAAAAATAGCGGATCGGAAGGTACTACAATCGAAGAGCCAATCTTTGACATTTTAACATCGGGGACTTGGTGCTAAGAAAAGTCACCCTCAACACCCGAAATTCGAATGAAGGAAAACTTGGTCCGAACTGGGAAGGACCATACCAGATTCTCGAAGTCACCGGAAAAGGATCCTATAAGCTCGGCACGATGAACTGCGAATAACTACAGAGCAATTGGAACATATCACACCTAAAACGATACTACTGCTGAGGTACGACCCCCTTCCATTTACATTCCCATTTTAGACTAAATCTTGCAGGTAGTTAATCAGGAACAGTGATGGATTTTTTCGACACAAAGTCTTTAGGTATGGAAGCACGCGTTGCACTCTATTTCCCTTAGACCGGTTTTGTACCAAATGGGTTTTCCGGTGAAGTTTTTAATGAGGCAACCATTGATCGTGCTAACTTTGGATAATTCAATAGTATCCGAGGCTGCTTTACAATCAACCTCAGATACTCGGGGCATTGCCCTAGAATGTCAACTTTGTTGCGAGGAAATTACTTCATAACAGCGGGGTCTCGATAGGTGAAATTTGTAATGGCCAAACGTTTAAACGAACCGTACCCGCATAGGTTGCTCGAGCCCTAACATAGAACATGTATAATCATTTTTCACAAAAATAAAGAGAAGTATTTTTCCTTGCCAATATCTCATGCCTTAGAATTTTTTTTCTACTTTACAATTCCATACTTTCGATCTATTATGGGAGCATGCTTAAGGGACGATCATAACCAGAGTTCGGATAATCACCCCATACTCGGGGTCTGCCATCCGAAAAGTAAATTCGAATAAGATCAAATTATTGAAAAATCGAGGTCATAAGACCTTTTAGGCAACCCTCGAATGCCACGGCCACCCCACTCGGGGACTATTACTTCAGGCAAGCTTGAAGTAAACGGGAAAACACACACCAAGAGGCTACTGCTAAATTAACACGGTTCGGAGACGTCCGAATTTTGTAATGATATAGCCTTCGAATTCTTTCATAATCGGTTTTAAAGTCTACCCCCAGCAAAATCATAAAAGGCTTCAATAATATCGAGCATCAAAAACTCTAATGAATGCAAAGGTTGTTCGAACTCCCGGACGATTCATTATTATTTTATGCTAAGGAATTCCAAGTTTGTAAACACAAATGATAAAAACTTTTTCAAGCCGAAAATGGGAGAAAGCCTTACTTATATAAACAATCTTTTTACAAAGGCCGGATCGGCCTAATACATAAAATACAAAGGTCTAAAGGCTGCTTTTACTTCGAGTTTGAGAGATCATTCTGGCTCAACTAAAAAACCTAAGGTTTACCTTACTTTGACTTCGAGCAATCCCTCGCTCGATCATAAAGCCTAAAGGCTATATTGATTCAGTTTCAAACAAATCGAACACGATTTCGTTATCTTATAAGATATTTTGACTTTTGCAAAAGGGAAGAAATTTTTTATATATACTTCGGAAAATAGTTACAAAGGCAACACGACCCGATGAAAGCTCTTTACAACGACATGAAAATAGCCCTAGAAAAAAGTACAAAAAAGAAGAACAAAAAATACTAAGTCCTAAGAGGCT
Organism: Nicotiana undulata; assembly: GCA_005239495.1. Classification (NCBI taxonomy): domain Eukaryota; kingdom Viridiplantae; phylum Streptophyta; class Magnoliopsida; order Solanales; family Solanaceae; genus Nicotiana; species Nicotiana undulata. Next base: position 93,354 of record ML259908.1, on the reverse strand, counting down.
TTGTCTCCACCAGAAGCAACATCCCTGTCCTCGAGATCTTCTTCTTCGAACTCGTCGGAGTCATCTTCGGGGAAGGCCAACTTCCGAGCCCGGTTTTCTTCTACTCGGGCATTGTCAATTTCGGTCGCAATGTTGAAATCTTGGGCTTGAGCATCCTCGAGGGCCTCCCTTTAAGGTTGCCACTTATCATGATCGATCATGCTTCTGGCTTTGGTATGGATGGCCTCAACGTTGATTTTGAATTGGGCCACCTTTTCATCACCATTAATGCCGGCCTTGGCCACCTTAGGTTTGGCCTCCTCGGGTTTGCTGACGGGTGAATCTAGCTGAGACTAGAGCTGTAAAGACCCATACAAATTCTATGTGATGCCCGAATAGGTCCCTGTGTTGTTATAACTGTAGAAATTCTTAAAACAGACCTATTTTGAGTAAAAAGTACCCCGAAACTTGAAAAATAATTTTCCAGAATTGTGTTGTTATGCGACGCACTATGCGATCACATAACGTGTATGCGAACTGCATATTGGTTGCATACATGATCAGACTTTTGTCCAAATTGAGGACAATTATGCGGCCCAGAATGCGATCGCATTTTGGGTATGCGGACCGCATAGTTGTCACATTCTTGCCCTATAGTTTTTGCCAAGGAGGTTATGTGATGCACTATGCGATCGCATAACAGGTATGCGGACCGCATAGTTGTCACATTCTTGCCCTATAGTTTTTGCCAAGGAGGTTATGTGATGCACTATGCGATCGCATAACAGGTATGCGGACCGCATAGTGGTCGCATACCTGGGAATATTTTTTTCCAATTTTGGCACATTTGAGGGCCAACTATGCGACAAGAATGCGGACCGCATAGCAGGAATGCGATCGCATTCCTGACCGCATTTCTGTGTCAGGGCTCCTATTTTCTGAATTTAATACCCGACCCCCTGTTTAATAAAACACCCCTCCCCTTCAGTTTTAAGGAATTTCTGAACAAAATAGAGAGAGGGGAGAGAGGGTTCTTGAGAGAGAAAGCTCTGTCTTCATCAATTTGACTTTTCAAAATCACTCAGGCCTGGGAATTTCGAGTAATCTTCTTCTTCATTCTAACAGGTAAGTCCCCACCCCATTTCTCTCAAATTTTTTAGATTTTTGGTTAATAGTAGAACTCCCCTAAATGGGTTCTTGAAGATGAAAGTGAAGAACCTTGCATGCATATTCATTTATTGTCACAATCTAGTAAAGGGAAGTGGGTTAGAGTAAATAATCACATAGAGGGGATTGGTAATCTGAGGGGTCACATAGCATTCGATAAAATGCCTAAGCGAGTTCGAATTGTGTTCATGATTTCCAATTCTAAGATGAATGTGTTACATTATGAATTAGACTGACGTTGTTTGACGGTCCGGTTATTTAGGAATAGGAATTAGAAGGGAATTTCGACTCCAGGTATGTATGGCTAACTTTAACCTTTGTAGAATCCTCTTATTGGTGTCCAAGCATATGGAATGTGTACTTTGCTTGAGAATATGTGAATTGACTGTCCAATTGTGTTGAGGCGTAATACTTCACTCCCTGAATTTCTTGTTGACTACTATGCTAGTGAGATTGTGAAAAGTGGTTTGTTGTGCCTATCTTATTATGTGCAAAGCTCGTTAAATGCTCGAGGGCATCGATATGAAAGTATGTGTTAATGAATGAAAGAATGTTAATGTGCCCAAGTGTGGGAATGTATATAATGGCTTAAAAAGCCGTGCGTGGTAATTGATGAAAAAGGGTATTGTGAAGTGATGTAATTGAGTTGAACAATTATGGAAACACCGTGTACATGAATTACTGCTTGGTGAGAATCATCGTGCCTTGAGCCCACATAGCGAATTATTGATATGAACTTGTGTTCCTTGTAATGAAGATCCTTGTGATTTAATTGTTGATGATTGTTGTTATGAAATGTGATTGTCCGGTGGGATCGGGTTGCACGCCGCAACACGAGGTAATAAGGGTGGGCAAGGTAATAAGGGTGGATGAGGTACTAAGGGTGGCCAAGGTAATAAGGGTGGAATGTGGTTGTGTTGAAATGAGAATCTGTGAAACTCTTGATTGTGGTTGTTTCTGTTTCTGTGCAATACTTGTTGATTCCATTAACTGTCTCTTATCTGTGTATTGCTTGATTGTACTTAGGGTCAAGTTTGTTCATACATACTAGTACTATTCCACAGTACTAACGTCCCTTTTGCCGGGGGCGCTACATCTTTTATATGGATGTAGGTGGTTCCATAGCAGGTAGCTCAGCCCGCCGTTAGTGGTGCCTCCTCTTCATCTCTTCAGCAGTTTTGGTGAGCCCCTCCTCTTCTCGGGGCCGCCTGTGGATTATACTATCCTCTTTTGCTTATGTTGTAAAGGTACAACCGGGGCCTTGTTGCCGGCAAGTTATATAAAACTCCTAAGAACTCTTAGAGGCTCCGTAGACACAGTGTGGGTTGTATATGTATATGTATATGTATATGTATATTTTGGGCGGTAGTTGTACTCACTCGTAATTGTGGATCGCAAATAAGAAATGTTGCATGTAACTTGTATATTTTGGATTATCTATTGTTGAAAACTAATAGAGGAAAATGGAATTATGTTGTAAAGTGTACTTTGAATCTAAATTGGCTAACTCATATGGAATAATGTACGTTATGAACACGGGGTATCACGTTGGGTAGGAAAGGCAATCCAGGTCTGCTTGAATGGGTTCATCCGGTTAGGCGCTAGTCTCGTCTCTCAGTTTTGGGGCGTGACAGGAGCTCTTTGATCTTCTCAGGCTGCACCGAGTTCTCCTCTTTCTCAGCTTGAATCTGAGTCTTGACCAAATCCAACTGCACCTGGAAAATATCTTTCATCGCGGCCAAGATGTCCATGTTTCCTTTGAAAACCTCGGCCTCGGCCCGTATGTCATCCATTTGCTTGTTGGGATGCTCTATCTCCTCGAGCCTCTGTCAGATCTGCATAATTGGGTCATTAGTTGTTATCTCTAACTCGGCATCACTATCATGGAGCTTTCGGAATACCTATTCGGCCATGTCGGTGTGCTCATCCCGAGATGCAACCAAATCGGCCTGGAGTTTTTTATTGAGGAGCATGTAAGTATCGCTTTTCTCAGCAAGGCTCTAAGCTTTGGCCTTGTGCTACTCCCGGGCTCTGATGAAGGCTTCGTGGTGCAGCACCGAAGCCTACAAAAGAAAGGGAAAAAGTGTTTAGAATAATCTACAAGTACAAAGAATGTATGAAATAAAGTCTCGAAGGTTACCCGATTTAGTGCGTGTTGGGCCTCGTTGAACAAGCAAGAGGCCCCCACAACATTCATCAACACTTGGTCCTCTTCGGTCACCAATCCTCTCAGATAACTGGCGACCCGGACCGAGGGGGAGAAAACTCGAGCGTCTTTAGGGACGGTCAACACAAAATGCCGTTTGTGGTTAGGGTTGGCACTCGGAGCCGAAAATTGGTCTACCAACTTCAAGCCTGATGGAGACCCAGTTTCCTCCGGCGATGGTACCTTCCTCGACACCGAGAGGTCGCTAAAACCAGGGATCTTCTCGGAAGTAGCTGCCTCAAGCCCGTTGAAGAAGACATGGAGATCCACCCGCTAACCATCCAACATATTAGCCTCTTGAATCTTGGTATCGAGAATCTGGGGCAAGTCCAAAATGTCAACCACCCTAGGCTTGACCCCAGGAACCTCTTTCGTTGCTTGGGGTATTTTGCTTTGAGGCTCTATTTCTCCTATCTTTGCTGGGGTCGAGGTGAGTTCTGGCTCAAGTTCCTTGACCGAGCTCCTTTGATGATTGCCTCCGATTCGGAGGACTTCTGTGCCGAAATTGTAGCCCGCGGACGAGCCACCAACCCAGTTTATTCTTCTTCTTCATCTTCGGACTCGTCCATTACAAGCAGACTGATTCCAAAGATAAGGAATAACATTTTCTTTAGGCTTGCGAGGCCTCCTTGATGGCCTCTTCTTTTCGAGCCCAGGCGACTCAGGGCCCTTTTCTTGTTTTCCCCTTAGCCGGCTTCGGAGTTGATGGTTGAGGGAGGATTTCTTCATTGTCGAAAGGAGGTCTCATTCTGCCGTTCTTCCCGAGACCTGCAAAAGAAAGGAAGCAAGTTAGTTAAGAAAAAGACTAAAGTGATAAATAGTTAGTGAGCAAAAATTTACCATGGTTGCGAGCCTCCCATCGACCTTTGGAAAGATCCATCCAAGCCCGTTCGGAGTAGGGCCTCTAAGATACCAGGCGCTCGACCCATCTTTTCAACTCCGGAATCGGGTTCGGCATCTGGGCCACAACTGCGATAACAAAGTGAAAGTAAAACAAAGGTTGAAGGAAGCAAAAATGGCAAAACGAGCATTCAAGGTAAAAAAACTTACGGTTAAAGTTCCACCTCTATGGGAATGACATGTCCCCCACAGGGATCAGGTCTTATGTCCTTATTCGGACAAACCTGCCCATCCAGCCTCGATCGCGGGTCTCATCGATACTGGAGAATGGGGCTCTACTAGCCCGACGGGAAAGCTTAATAATTCCTCAATAAATCCAGAGACTGTAGAGACACATAAAATGATCAAGGTTAAAGGAGCATCCTTTGATCTTGCTGGTGAAGATGCGGAGGAGGCCGACGATCCTCCAGAACGATGGGTGGATCTGGCCCAGAGTAACCTCATACCTTTTGCAGAAGGCTACTATTATAGGATCCAAGGGGCTGAATGTAAAAGGGTAAGTGTAATCACTTAGATACCCCTCTACATATATGGTGATCGATTCCTCAAGGGAGGAAACGACCACGTCCTTGTTCGCACAATTGCACTCCTCTTTAAACTTATCGAGAAGGCCTTCATTAATGGAGCACATGTCCCTTGACATTGGCTCGCACTAGCCCTACACCCGAGGGGGTCTTCTTTATTTTGAAGTCAGCGACAGTCGCGCACCTCGCCGGAACGAATTCCTCAGGGTGGGGCTCTACGACAGCATCGTCGGTAGGATGCGATGAAGAAGGAGCCTCTTTTTGTGGCACGATTTTGGATGTTTTAGCAATTTATGAAAAGCGGATTAGAAAGAAAATGAGTTGATTAAGGTTCAATAAATTTGAATATGAGAGTTAAAAAGTAAGAACTCTTTCAATGCAAGAGCAGGGAAGGTATTGGTTGTAAAAGTTTGAATGAAAGAAGAGTGGGATTTATAAGTTGAAGGCGATGATTTAGAATCAAGTAGTGGCCGACCAGCGCCTGACAGGCATTTAATGCCTCGGTAACTAGACCGACGAGATATTTTGTTGCTTGCGTCATGGTCGAACTAATCACTGACATTATCACTCGGAAAGATGGAGCTCGAGAATTCATGTCGTTTCTCATCATCTTATTTCTGAGAAACGAGGGGACTATCTGTATACGGTCAGAGCGGGCATACCCTTCTTGTGACTAATCAGGGTTGGATCGTGATAGGCCACGGTTCAGCCTCGTATTGTATCGAGCCTTAATACGGAGTCAGGTTGTTTAACCCTTAAATCAAGGACTAGTCAAGGACGATGTTCAACCAAGATCCAGACCGAGTGGAATCGAGATCGAGTAAGATAGAAGGGGGTTTACCTTTTCAAGAAAACGTAAGCCGAAATAATCGAGATCGAGCGAGGATCATAGCGAAAATCTCGACATGTATCAAGTTAAGGCAGGTTAATCAGCCAGTCATGAGATTTTCTTACTGTATTTAGAATTTTACCATAAGTAGAACTCCTCTGCTATATAAAGGGGGGTCTAATCATTTTGTAATTATGACATTCACGCAGAACAAACAAATATATTACATTTTCTCTCTTAAGCTTTCATACTCTGTTGCTCAATTCATACTTTTAATATCATACTTATTTGGTTCGAGGGCAACCTAGTTCGAGGGCTAAAGCTGCATATCATTTTGGTTTGCTTTATTTTTATTTACAGTAAATTTCTAATATCAGTTTTTATATTTTTCAGTTTGTGCCAAGTGAAATCACATAACCTTAAAACCACTTATAAATTTAATTGTTATTCGATTTTAAGGATAAACAAAATCCCATTCCGAATCTAAAAGGGAACATGATAACTAAGGATTATACTTCATTTTATACTCCTTCTTGCTTAAGTTTTGGTTTAAATTGTATACAAATTAGTCCCAAAGGCTTACATGTTGTACTTGATTGCAGGGTTTGGTAAAAAAGATGACAATTAGTCAAAACTAGCTCAAAAAGGAGTGAAACATGCACAAGTACCAAGAACAAGTCCAAGCATAGTGCAACAAATCCAGTGCGGTCTGCAATCCATTTAGTGTGGTCCGCAGTGAGGAGATTTAGAGAGGCAATATTTAGGAAGCTCAAACATTGCGGCTGCAAAGCAATTTTATTCGGACCGCAATGACCTCACCGCGGCCGCACTCCTTTTTGTGCGGACCGCAATAATCAAATTCAGAGAGCTGGGAATGTGAAGGCTTAAGACTAGTGCAGTCCGCAATCCTTCTTGTGCGGCCGCAACAGAAGCCACTGCGGCCGCGGTGCATTTTATGCGGCTCGCGGTGGCCAAGTTCAGAGAATGGGTTTTGAAGCCAAGGAAGCCTTACCGTGACCGCACTCTATTTTGTGCGGTCCGTGGTACACCCCCAGAGGTATTTTTATCCAGAAAGTTCGACCTAGTATAAATACTTTCTTTTCCCATTTTTAGGTCAGCTTTGGTAATCCAACTTTAAAGGGAGCTCGTGAACGATATTGCTCAACCATTTTGAGTAATTTTAGAAGTGTTTTATCATTGAATCTTCAAATATTAGTTTGTAATTAAAATTATATGGGTTATTCTTCATCTATTTCTTTGTTTTCTTCTCTTAACATGAGTAGCTAGATCCATTTGCTAGGGTTGTGGCTCAACCCTAGTGTGGGTATTTGATGGGTCCTTTAATTTAAGGCTTGGATGTTTATGGGTGATTGGTATTTGGGCTGATTTGTGTTGCAAACACTAATTGGTGTCTATTTGATTTGAGTTCTTCTTGAGAAAGAGAACTTGAGTCAAGAAAATCAGTCCAACAAGAAATTGGGATGTAATCAAGAGATTGATAGTCCTAATTAACAGGTTAAACCTAGTGATAGTAAAACCCTACTCGAGCCTATATTGCTTGCATAATTTTGACACCCAATTGGTCTCGAGAGAGGCAATTAGGACAAAGCCACTCGAGCTACCTAGAGGTTTAGAGTGGGTAATTCCGTGCATTGGCTATATCACAATCCCCAACATACGTCTTTGCCTTAGGTTTTCGATCCCGTTAAGTATTCACCTAGGAGAAAGTCATAGCCCTAGTCCCTTTTATCTATTAAGAAAACACTCAAAAATATATTAGTTAGTTAATTAGCAAATTCAATTAGTTTAAACCGTAGTTCAAGTATCAAACCAAATTTATGAGAAGTGCAATTAAAAGCACAAAAAACTACTAGATCACTTAGGAACTCAACTGCCACATTAGTAACTCCTTGTGGATTCGATCCCGACCTGTTCAGGTAAAAGCTGCATTGACCCCTGCCTTACTACTATCTAGTGGTATAGGTGGGCGCCAATCACTTTTTGGCGCCGTTGCCGGGGATTTTTAACGGTGTTGATTATCTACGTGAATAGTGGTGTTAAGTGTTTTTCTTTCCTTCCTTTGTTAAGGTGTGTGTTGAATCAATTCAGGTACTAATGGCGGATCCTTTGGGAAACATTATTCTGGGGGAGGAGGTGTATGACAATGGAGAAGATGAACTAAACCAAGTACCACCTCCTAGACAGGGCCGACATGACAATGGTAATGAGGATATTCTAGACCCTCCCCCACCTCCACCTCCCAAATTTGCCCCTCGGGTACTTCCAAACGAGGGGTACGCCAGTGCTATTGTCCCGCCTAGAATCCGGGCGGGCAATTTTCAAATAACAAATGTGATGCTGACACTTTTGGAGAAACGTGGGTACTTCACGGGAGCCCCCCACCAGAATGCTTACAAACATTTGAAGGGCTTTGTGGATACCTGTTGGGGTAGTAAGCAGACGAATGTCTCAGAAGATGCTTTGAGGCTTCGTTTATTTCCCTTCTCTCTTCGAGGGAAGGCTCTTGATTGGCTTGAGAGACTCCCAAACCACTCCATATCCACATGGGATGAGCTAGCAGACAAGTTCATTGCTAAATATTTCTCCCGTAGTCACATGGCAGCGCTTAGAGATGAAATATTGGCTTTCAAACAATAGCCAAATGAGCCTTTGCATGAGATTTGGGAGCGCTACCGGACCATGGTAAAGGAGTGTCCAAACAATGACATGACTAAGGCCATGATACAACAGACCTTCTACAGAGGCATAAATACCACAAATCAACGTGTGGTCAATCCATTGGCAGGGGGCAACTTCATGAAACTACCATATAATGAGGCATGTGGGGTCTTAGATGAAATGGCTGACACTTCGTCAGCATGGCAGAGTAGAGAAAATGTGCCTCAAGGTGATCCAGGTGTTAATGGTCTTCACAAAGAACTTCAAGAACATGGGCAAGCAATTGCCGATCTCACCACCACCATGAATAAACTTTCTAAGGCACAACTTCAACAATTACAAGGGACGAAGAAAGTGAATTCTATGGAAGGGGTGAATCTTATGGTAAACAAGAGAAGACCTCAGGGAAATCCAATGCAAAATAACAATGTTCAATGTGACCAAGGATTGAGTGGATATATCCAAGAAGATTCTTATGATGATCAAGATGAGGATGTCATGTTTGCCAATAATAATCAAAGACAAGGGAAAAATCAAAGAAATAACCAAAATTGGAACAACCAAAGACAACGCAATTGGAACAATAACAACAATTCTAGCAATTGGGGGAACAACAACCAAACTTGGGGAGGCAATAATAACAACAATTGGAGTGGGATCAATAACAACAACAATTGGGGTGGTAATGGTAACCGGGGGTCGGGCTTTCAAAGGCCCCCAATGTACCAACAACCCAACAATCCACCCCCTATCAATCGCAAGGCTAAGGCTCCTCAAGTAATGACATGGGTAGAATTGAGAAAATGTTCAAACAAATGATGGACCGCAATGCGGATTCGGATGCTCAACTTGCCTCCCATAACACCTCCATTCGAAATCTTGAAGTGCAAATGGGACAAATCTCCCAAGCCTTGAACACATGCCCGAAGGGAGCACTACCAAGTTATACGGTGGTGAACCCCAAGGGTGGGAACAACAATAATACCGGTCACGCCATGGCGGTGACCACAAGAAGTGGATGAGGCGGTGAGTCTAGTTCTTCTAAGCAAAAGAGAATTGTTGGTGATGGTGATGAATTGTCAAATGATGAGGTTCCGATTGAGGTTGATCAAGTGGTGGAAGAGCCGACAACTAGTGAGGTAAGGATTGATATTCATGACCAAGGAGAGGAATTGCAAAGGGACGTGAACCCGTCTAGGGAACACATGATTGACATGCTGGAACCGGTGGCCCCAAAACCTAAGTCACCATTTCCTAGGACTCCACCTCCCTACCCTCAAAGGTTGGCGAAGCAAAAGCAAGATAATCAATTCAAGAAATTCATCGATATGATGAAGGGTCTTTCCGTCAATGTTTCTTTGGTTGAAGCTTAAGAGCAAATGCCCAGGTATGCCAAGTTCATGAAGGACTTGGTCACCAAGAAAAGGTCAATGGAGTGCGAAACCATAAAGATGACTCACCAAGTGAGTGCCATAGTTCACTCAATGGCACCCAAGCTTGAAGACCCCGATGCATTTACCATTCCTTGTACAATTGGGAGTGCAGATTTCGCTAAGGCATTGTGAGACCTTGGAGCTAGCATAAATTTGATGCCATATTCAGTTTTCAAAACTTTTGGGATCGGTCAACCTAGGGCTACTTCCATGCGTCTTCAAATGGCGGATAGATCTATGAAGCGGCCTTTAGGAATCATTTTGATGTGTTGGTGCGGGTTGACAAGTTCATTTTGCCCCCGGATTTATTTATCTTGGATTGTGAGGTGGACTATGAAGTCCCTATCATCTTGGGAAGGCCCTTCCTTGCAACGGGGAAGGTCTTAGTTGACGTGGAGGCCGGTGAGCTCACCTTCCGGGTGGGCGATTAAAAGGTCATGTTCCATGTTTGCAAGTCAATGAAGCAACCAAATTGCACGGAAGTATGTCCTTTCATGGACCTTGTCACCGAGGTCATTATTGATGAAACAAGTTCTATGATAAATGTTTATGATCTCGTGGAGGCATCTTTATTGAACCATGATGATATTGTGGTGGATGGCTTGGTCGAGTGTACCAATTGTCTACAAGGCATGGGTTTTTATTCATATGGTCCTCGAAAGTTATCCTTGGATTTGGAAAATAGGAAAACTCCTCCGAAAAAGCCTTCAATTGAAGAGCCACCTACATTGGAGTTGAAGCCACTTCCACCACACCTCAGGTATGAATTTCTTGGTCCTTTCCATACTTTACCTATTATAATTTCATCGTGTCTAACCAAAGTGCAGGTAGACTCCACTCTCAAAGTGTTACAAAGGAGGAAGAAAGCCATAGGATGGACACTTGCAGATATTCGGGGAATAAGCCCCGCATTTTGTATGCACAAAATTATTCTCGAGGATGGAGCAAAGCCTTCCGTAGAACATCAATGGAGGATAAATGAGGCAATGCAAGAAGTTGTGAAAATAGAAATAATCAAGTGGCTTGATGCAGGGGTCGTCTACCAAATCACGGATAGTTCTTGGACTTCTCCAGTGCAATGTGTTCCAAAAAAGGGTGGCATGACCGTGATACAAAATGAAAAGAATGAACTCATTCCAACGAGGACAGTCACAAGTTGGCGGGTATGCATGGATTACCGAAAGTTTAACAAGGTGACTCGCAAGGACCACTTCCCTCTGCCTTTCTTGGATCAAATGCTTGACAAACTTGCGGGTAGAGCTTTCTATTGCTTCTTGAACGGGTATTCAGGCTATAAATAAATCTTGATTGCTCCGAAAAACCAAGAAAATACAACCTTTTCTTGTCCTTATGGGGCATTTGCTTTCTCCAGGATGCCTTTTGGATTGTGCAATGCACCCGCTATATTTCAGCGGTGCATGATGGCAATTTTTGCTGACATGGTTCAAGAGTTTCTAGAGGTATTCATGGATGATTTCAGCGTGGTTGGGGACTCCTTTAATGAGTGTTTGAGCAATCTTGACAAAGTCCTTGCCCGTTGTGAAGAAACCAACCTAGTGCTCAACTGGAAAAATGCCACTTTATGGTTGAAGAAGGGATATTTCTGGGCCACAAAATCTCAAAACATGGAATTGAAATTGACAAATTTAAAATCGAGGTCATTTCCAAATTGCCTCCTCCGATCTCAATGAAAGGAGTCTGGAGTTTTCTTGGGCATGCCGGGTTCTACCGGCGTTTCATTAAGGACTTCTCGAGGTTGTGAATCCTCTTTGCAAGTTATTAGGGAAAGATGCAAAGTTCCACTTTGATGAGAATTGCATGAGTGCATTTGAGTTGTTGAAGCACAAGCTAACAACCACGCCAATTATCACTGTGCCAGATTGGAGCTCTCCTTTTGAGCTAATGTGTGACTCTAGCGATGTGGCAATTCGGGCGGTTTTAGGCCAAAGGGTGAACAAAATCTTTCACCCCATTTACTATGCAAGTAAGACAATGAATTCCGCCCAAATGAACTACACCGTCACTGAGAAGGAGTTGTTGGCTATAGTCTTTGAAATGGAGAAATTCCGTCCTTATCTTATGGGTTCCAAGGTCATAGTCCACACTGACCATGTGGCAATCTGGTATCTCATGACGAAAATGGATTCCAAGGCTAGACTTATGCGGTGGGTGTTATTGCTTCAAGAGTTTGATTTGGAGATCATTGATAGAAAGGGGAGTGAGTGCCGACCATCTCTCTCATTTGGAGGAGCAAGGGAGACCTAGTGATGGGCTTGAGATTGATTATAGTTTCCCGGATGAACAACTTCTCTCCATCTCTATGCAAGAAATGCCATGGTTCGCGGACATAACCAACTACATTGTCACCGATGTTGTCCTGTTTGAGCTCTCTTCTAACCAAAGGAAGAAGCTTAGACGGGATAGCATGGATTATTATTGGGATGAACCGTATTTATTCAAGATATGCACTGATGGTGTAATCCGGCGTTTTGTGCCCGAGGAAGAGCAAGGGTCAATTCTTGAGTCAGCCACTCCTCTCCTTATGGTGGCCATCATGGTGGGGCAAGGACCGCTTCAAAAGTCTTAAGTTGTGGTTTCTTTTGGCCCACTTTGTACAAGGATTCTAGTGACTTAGTCAAGAGATGTGACGGATGTCAGAGAGCAGGGGGAATTTCGAAGAAAGATGAGATGCCTCTCAATACCATTCTCGAAGTGGATATTTTTGATGTATGGGGCATCGATTTTATGGGCCCCTTTGTTAGCTCATGTGGGAACACATAAATTCTCGTGGCGGTTGACTATGTTTCAAAATGGGTTGAAGCCATGGCTCTATCCAACAATGAGGCCCGAAGTGTTGTTGCATTTCTCAAAAAGAGCATTTTTACAAGGTTTGGAACTCCTCGTGCAATCATCAGTGATGGGGGCTCGCATTTTTGTAATAGAGCTTTTGACACTTTGCTTGCAAAGTATGGTGTCAATCACAAAGTTTCTACTCCTTATCATCCTCAAGAGAGTGGCCAAGTTGAAGTCTCAAACAGAGAAATCAAGTATATTATCAAAGACGGTCAATGCAAATAGGACCGATTGAAGGTTTACCGAGGTGAAGCTTTTGACAGGTATTCTTTTATTTATTTGTAGGTTTCTCTACTTCAGCCTTGACGCCTTGGCAGGCTTTGACCTGCTTTCCTTCGCTTACCGGAGAGCCAGACGAGGAACCCCTTCCCCCGTCGCACGCGGTCTTCCAAAGAGGAAGTTAGTGAGTTCTTTGACCCGAAGTGCTTCGTTTCAGATCAATTCTTCGCTGCAATCGCTTCGATCCACCCCCTCGTCGAACACGCCTACTACCTACTGTACTGGACCTTCGATCAGGCATTCTACCTTTGTCGAATCGGAACCAACACCACTGATCCTAATCCGCTTTCTCTTTTTCTTATGCCTTGGGAACCCAGTCTTTAGGAGAAGCAGCTGCTCACTGGCGATTCAAAATTCTCGTCGTCGGCTTCCTCGAGGTAGAGGTTTAGGTAGGGCGGCCGGCCTACTACGGGCCCTTGGGAACCCAGTCTTTAGGAGAAGCAGCTGCTCACTCGTGACAATGGATGCTGGTGAAAGAAGTTGGATGCCGCTCTATGGGATTATAGGACTGCTTACAAGACCCCGATTGGTATGTCTCCGTACCGGTTGGTGTTTGGAAAAGCTTGCCATCTACCTGTTGAGTTAGAGCACAAGGCCATGTGGGCTTTGAGGAAGCTGAATCTTGAATGGGATGTGGCAGCCAATCTTCGTGTGGAGCACCTTAATGAACTTGATGAATTCAGATTCCATGCCTACTCCAGTTCGTCCTTCTACAAGGACAAAATTAAGTACCTTCATGATAAATATGCTCGTGGCAAGGAGTTCAAAGTGGGTGATCTGGTTCTCTTGTTCAACTCTCGATTACGTCTATTTACGGGAAAGCTTAAGTCGAAATGGAGTGGACCTTTTGAAGTGGTGTTTGTGACTCCATTTGGTGCACTTGATTTAAAGAACAAAAGTGAGGAGATTTTCAGAGTTAAGGGGCACAGGTTCAAGCACTACTTGGGCAAGATTGATGACAGCCACGTTGTGGCACTACTCAATCTAAAGTGAATTAAGGGTAACCTGCGTCGTGTCGCGACGTTAAATCAGGCGCTTCTTGGGAGGCAGCCCATGTGTTTTTCTTTTTTTCTTTCTTTGATTTTCTTTGTAGTATAGGATTTGTTTTTTGAACTAAGTGGTTGTGGGATGTTGTAGGATTGTTTTGATGTAGTGCAGAACTAAGTTGGAAAAAAATAAGCTCTCTGAAGTTTGCACTGCGGCCGCATTACATTTTGTGTGGCCGCAATGACCTTAGTGCGGGGGTAAAATTCCAATGCGGTCCGCAGAGTGATTCCTCAGTAAAAATGGTTCTCTGAAGTTTGCCACCGCGACCGCAATGAAATTTGTGCGGTCCGCGGTGGACTGCGGCCGCATTGCATTTCTTGCGGTCCGCAGTGGACATCAGCCCAGTACCACTTGAAGTTAAGTGTGCGGTCTGCGGTGGGGTTGGTGCAGTGGGTCCCAAGTCTTTTTCTATAAATAGGGCCACAGGCCCTCATTTTACACTTTTCGCTCTTTGCGCACTCAATAGTAGAAAAAATCACTGTTCATCCTCCCTCTTAACTTCAACTGCTACATCTCATTCATCTACACTGCATCCTACATTTGGTAACTTTAATTTTGTTTTCTTATTTGTTTAATTTTGTTATTTTCTTTTTAAATAGTTGTTTCTCTTCATTCTCTTCCCTTTTCTTTAAATCAATGCTAGGGTTTGCTTAATAATAGTTAACTTAGGACTAATTAGTTTAAACACCTAGGGGATCAATAATATGTGATGTTCGGCTAAAATTAGGAAGAAAAATTTGAAACCCTAGGCTGGTAGTTTATGCGGTCCGCGATGGTATTTTGTGCGGACCGCAGTGATAGAACTCCAGAAATCCTCATGTTAAGGACCGCAGCCGCGATGGATTTTGTGCGGTCCGCGGTGCCTTAACGCGGACCACATCACCATTTTGTGCGGTCCTCCATGGCCTTTTTCAGAGAGTGGGTAGTCTGAACCCCACCTCAGTGCGGACCGCAATGCATTTTGTGCTGTCCGCAGTGCCTTAATGCGGACCTCATTACCATTTTGTGCGGTCCGCGGTGATTTTAATCAGAGAGTGGGTAGTCTGAACCCCACCTCAGTGCAGACCGCGATGCATTTTGTGCGGTCCGCGGTCTGCTATTCTGCAACTAGTCCTTCTACTTTCTGCAACTGTTATTTCTCACTGATGCATCTACTATTGTGATACTAACAAATTCAATATGAATTCCACCTGCAGACAATGGTTCAATCAAGAGGCGGTGGTAGAAAACAACCCGGAAAAGGGGAGTCCTCCCGAGGTAGAGGAAAGGGGATAATCAAATTGACTCACCAAGTCTGGAAAAGTATCAAAGAGACCAGAAAGACAATTAAAGCTTTGGATAGAGCTGCTTCCCATTCGGGAAGTGAGTATGCACCCTCCCGGGAGGCATCTGACTCAGATTTCGTGCCAGAGTATATCCCTGACTTTTCGGAGAGGTTGAGATTGACAAATACACCTCCAAGCCCCCCCCCTGCCCAAGCATCAGCACAGAGGTCTCCTGAGTCGTCTGAGGGCTCAGTTGCGGCTAGTGACAATGAATATTCTACCTTACCGACAGCTTCACTATCCGGTGAGCATTCCACAGAAGAAGAAGGAGGAGGTGAGCCCCAAGTAGGAGGAGTCAAAAGAGAACAAGGAAACCAAAAGCATGGGAAGACAGTTTTGTGAGTGAACCAGCCTACCACAAGTTCCGAGAGTGGTGGCCCGAGAGGAAGTTGATACCGGAGCGAAAATACATTAGAAAGGACCTCTTGCCTCACAACCCTAATGTGCTGAAGCAGTTCAAAGAGAGAGCTGGCCGGGATTATTTCTCATGCCAAGTGGTGGATGCCAATGAGCACCTAGTCAAAGAGTTCTACGCTAATGTGGCCCATGTCAAAAAGGACACTAAAGTGACTAAGGTGGGAAATATGACAGTAATGTTTGATGGAAAAACAATCAACGACTACCCGGACTTCCCGGAGGAGGATGAGACATTATACTTAGAGAAGTTAGATTTGGGGGAGGATGTCCATCCATGGTTAGCAGAGCATTTGGCAATCCCGGGTACCACCCCAGAATGGTTGCAAGCGGAAGTTAAATTTTTGAGGAGAACCATGAATTTCGAAGCAAAAGGGTGGGAGACGTTTGTGTGCAGCCCGCTAGATCCCACCACCCACGAAAACTCTCTTCCTCTCTCCCGGGCTGTGTTGGTGGCATCAATCATGGTAGGGTACCCGATCAACCTCGGGAATGTGATGTCCAAAGTAATCACACGGATGGTGAACGAAGGTGACAGATCATACCCATTCCCACATTTCCTAATTATGTATATCGAGGATCAAGAGGTAGAAAGTAGGAAGTTTGATGTGAAGGTAAAACCAAAAGCTCCATTTTCCTGGTATAGCCTGCAGGGTGATGACAACCCTAAAAGCAAGAACTACAAGGGCAAGTCCACTACTTCTACTGGCCAGTCTGATGAGCCAATAGTTGTAGTGGATTCTACTCAGCCTCCTTCAGCCACCCCAGACACGGCTCTAGGACCTTCCACTTCTACAGTCCCAGCTATTCCCTCCTCTGCAGCATATCCCTTGACTGCCTACCGATTGAGCCAGACCCTCGCCCGTATCAACAACTGGATGCAGACAGCTACTTCTAAGCTATCTGTACTTTCTACATCAGTGGCAGCGCAGTCTGCACCTCCTCAGCCGCAGATCCCACATCAGTGGAGGACACTCTCAAGGAGCTTCTGGACAACCAGAAGAA
Organism: Nicotiana undulata; assembly: GCA_005239495.1. Taxonomy (NCBI): domain Eukaryota; kingdom Viridiplantae; phylum Streptophyta; class Magnoliopsida; order Solanales; family Solanaceae; genus Nicotiana; species Nicotiana undulata. Next base: position 76,714 of record ML259908.1, on the reverse strand, counting down.
GCTCCTGGATAACCAGCTTTTGATCATTACTGCGGTTGATTCTCATGGAAAGGCACTGAAGGAGCTTGCCAAGGAAACAAAGAAATTGAGAAAGATTCGTGCCTCCAAGCAGTCAGTAAAGAAGTTGGAGACAAAGGTGGAGAAGTTGAAGGCTGATCATTTGCCTCTAGATCTGTTGTTACATGACCCAAACCCAGCAGCTCAGCCTGAGCCGGAGAAGGAGATAGATAGGCCACCAAATAGGAGGAGGGTGATTCCCCGTACTGTTGATGCTGTGATACAGTTGGCGGACCCGTTGGGAGATTCCTCTGCCCAGCCCCAGATACCAGTACATGAGCAGCCCCAGATTCCGGTACAGTCCCAGGTCCCAGAGGAGACACAGGTTACAAGGAGCCAGTCACATGCTCCCGAGCAGTCCAAGGACCCAGGGACCCAACACCAAGAGCCTATGCAGACGGAGGGCCAATAAGGAGTTTCTTTTTACTCTCTTCTTTTTGTTTTTGAGCTATTTTTGGTTAGATAGCATTGAAGACAATGCTAGCTCTCATTTGAAGGGGTAGCCCTATTTGGATGATTGTATATATTTGATACTATTTCCTTTTTATTATGCTTTATTTTTGCTTTAGAATGAGGTATCTTTCAATAATCTAACTTGGGATTGGAGAAACGAAATTCTTAAATTTTTGCAGAACGGTATCGTGCCTGAAGACAAAAAAGCAGCTCAAGCGCTCCGCCGCAAAGCAGCGAGATATGGTTAGTTCACAACACCTTGTATCGCAAAATGTTTGGAGGACCCCTAGCTATGTGCCTCGGACCTAACCAGACGGAGTTTGTGATAAAAGAAGTCCATGAGGGCCACTGTGGAAATCACGCAGGTGCAAGATCTTTGGTAAAAACCTTAATCAGAGCAGGATACTACTGGCCCAAGATGGAAGAAGACGCGGAGAATTTCATATCAAAATGTGACAAATGTCAGCGGTTCGCTAATAAAATGCACCAACCAGCAGAATTGTTACATTCTATTATATCACCATGGCCCTTCATGAAATGGGGAATGGACATAGTAGGACCTCTTCCCCCAGCTAAAGGTCAGGTACGGTTCCTACTTGTACTTACTGATTATTTCACAAAATGGGTAGAAGCAGAAGCATTCAAACAGGTGCGGGAAAAGGAGGTTAAGAGTTTCTTATGGAGAAATATAATATGCCGGTTTGGAATTCCAAAGGAGATCGTGTGTGACAATGGCCCACAATTTATAGGCTCTCAAATCACAGAATTCTTCGACAGTTGGAAAATCAAATGGATCACATCAACACCATATCATCCCGTAGCTAATGGACAAGCAGAATCCCCGAACAAAATCATCATAAAAAATATAAAAAAACGGTTAGACAGAGCCAAAGGCAATTGGCCTGACGAATTACCAGCGGTGTTATGAGCATACATGACTACATCAAAAACAGTTACGAGAGAAAGTCCTTTCGCACTCGTTTATGGCTCTGAGGCATTAATACCCGTGGAAATTGGTGAACCAAGAGTAACAACAACTACGGAACAAATGAATGATGTTGAACTCTATACCAATCTAGACCTGCTCGAGTCGCGAAGAGATGCAACCTTAATATGGATGGCAGCTCAAAAGCAAATCATAAAACGGTACTACAACCGCAAAGCTCATCTCAGGTATTTCAAAATTGGGGACTTTGTACTTAAAAAGGTCTTCCAGTCAACAAAGGAAGCAGGAGCTGGAAAAATAAACCCAAATTGGGAAGGTCCCTATAAGGTCCGGGGCATAGCAGGCAAAGGCGCGTACGAGTTGGAAGCCATGGACGGCAGGATTCTATCAACAAGTTGGAACGCCATCCACATGAAGAAGTACTATTTCTGAGGAAAAGAAGTACCCCGGTCAGGTACCCCATGTTAGATTTTATTTTTGAATATTTAAAATTTTACTAACGTTTTTAGATGATAGGCAAAAAGCTAACCCATCACCAAATGATGACATTAGACCTGCAAAGACGCGAGGAAATAACATAATTCCTGGTCTAGGGTTACACTTTCTGATGGATATTTTACACTTCACAGAGAACTTCTTGGGCTTGGGAGAGATTACGTACGAGTTCTCAAGAATACTCTTCTTTTCTCCCTAACAAGTCCTTCAAGTACCGGATCTCTTCCGTGGCTTTTGACAGCTGCTCAGCAAATGAAGATTCAAGAGCATCCTTGTCTTTGTTGACTTGGCTGAAAGAAGCCTTCTCCACTACTAGCTCTCATTTGATGGTCTTCAACTGCTCATTTAAGATATCTCTCTCATCTTCTAGAGCTTCCATCTCTATTTGAAGGATCTCATATTGTGCTTTAATATCATCAAGCCCACACAACACTTGCAACTCTTTTTCATAATTGGAGATTCTCTTCATAAGCTCCTAACCAATAAGGTGCGTCTGCAAAAAAGTAAAACAATCAAAAGTGTTAAACTGTTAATTAAGAAACAATATATGTGCACAAGGTCTTTTAAAAAGTACATACCTTTAAGGAATTGTGAACCACCTCATTAGCCCAAGTAAGAGATGCATGGCTGTCAAGTTTGGCTCTTTCTTCGGAGCCAATTAAAGGCTTGAGCCACATCTCCGGCTCACCGGTACTAATCTTCTTAAAGAGGCTTCCACCAGTTGGAACCTCAATCATGACCCTTATCAACTCCCTGCTGGAAGACCCTTATTCTATAATAGAAGGCACGCAAGCAGGGACAGAAGGAGCAGCTGAAGAGACAGAAGGGCCGAAAGCCAAAAGAGCCACGGGCGCTTCAATAGAGATGGACGGAAGGGAAACTGAAGAGATAATATGAACTGAAGGAGGAACAACAACAGTAACCTGGGGAGCAGAAATAACAGCAAAGTGCAGGTAAATAGTAGCTAAGGGAATATCATCAGGGTCCATGTGAAACCCTTCGTGAAACAGACGCTCGACAGGGTCTCGAGCTGGGGACTGGGACTGAGATTGATCACGAGAAGAAGAAGGCCTGGTGGCCAACACGGAAGAAAGAGGTGCGGGAGTAGACTCGTCTTCCGAAACTACCCGCCTTCTTCTCACCCGGTGCATTAAAGCACCCTCTTCTCCACCTTAATCTTCCCCTCCAGAGCGGGGATCTTGGACTTTCCTTTTTGAAGCACTGGTCAGAATATCCTGGGCATGAGATAATGACATCCTCGGAAGTGATGAAGATGTCCCACGGGTAGAAAACCCTATAAGAAAAGAGAAAGAGTTAATAAAAAAAAACTCATGCAAGAAAAGGAGTGAGAAAAACTCTACTTACCATGGGTCTTGACAATCCACTTGTACTTTGCCGAAAAGTACTTCCAGGATCTTTCCTCAGCAGGAGCAACAATCAACATTCTTTCTACCCAACTACGAATGTCGGAGACATTTTCGACAATTCATAGTTGCTGTAAATAAGAAGAAAACAGATACGGTGTTAGAAACACAAAATAATTTTATGTAAATAAAACAGGTGCGAATCAAAGTACTTACGTGCACGATTCCACTTTTCAGGGAAGGGAAGATTACTTTCACCCACTAAAACAGCAGTGGGAACAACCACGTACCTAAGGAACCAACCTCTGTCTTTGTCATCGCCAGGGGTCACTAAAACCCTCTTACTCCGGGCAACTAGAGTAAAAACCCGTTGAAGGAATAAAGCAGGAGAATATAAATGCATCAGATGATGAAAGGTAAAAGGGACAGAACCCCTTGAAGCTAGAACTCTCAGACAGGCAACAACACGCCATACTAAAGGACCAACTTGTCCTAGGAAAACGTTGAAAAAACGACAAAATTCTATGATAGCAGGGTCAACAGGAGGTTGAAATCCTAATGTGAAAGGGTAAGTATAGACGTAAGAAAAAACCGTCTTGTAAGACGTAATTCTTTGAGTAAAACTTGGCACAAGAATGGGAACGTTAGACTCCCAAGAGCATTCCCTACGAACAACAGAAAGATGACCTACAGTAATGATGGTAGCATATTTCTCGACACTATCTAAAGAAGAAGCCTGTTCGGCGATAGGAGAATTTACATCTGGGAAGACTATCTCAGCAGGAATGATTTCATCAACTCTGGGTTCATGAAAATCATCCTTGTTCCTAGAAACAGAATGGGAAGATCTACCCCTCGGAGAAAACAACGACCTAGCGGAGGAAGGGGAAATTAAAGGAGAGGAAGAACCTCTAGTAGAGGTATGTCCCAGGCTCCTTAGTCGGCCTCCTCTATGACTCCTAGACAGAGCAGAAGAAGAAGCCAAAGCTTCAACGTCAATAACCTTCTTAGGTTGACCTGAGGAAGACATATTTATAAAAGCAAAGAAGAAATTCTTTCACAAAGAAAAGATTAAGTTATGGAAGTTTTTCGTACAAAGGAAAAAAAAAAGATGACTATTTATACCTAATGGAGACCGTCAAAACTTGGAAAGGTAATGATGGAAAGTCATAATTAAAGGTGTCACTTCGGGACTGATGCAGCCGCAAAAAGCCCTAAAAGGCGCCGGGTCATTTTAAAACCAATCAGAAACGAACACGTGGAAGAAGCATTAAATGGAAGTGATGTACAACGCATGCGTCCATATAAGAATACAAGTTTTCGAGGTAAAGCGGCAGCAAAATATTCCCGCCATAAATGTGTATCCACTTACCAAGTATTATACGCTCAATACATGGCAAGTGGGGGGACTATCTATATTGGTAAAAAATATAGCCTCATACGTGTACAAGATTTGGATGACTCAGCCAGCCAGGTGGACCAAATAAAACATCACACGTGTACACGGGATAAAAAGGTACGGTCAATACAAGGAATTAGCTGCGGAAAGATAATCAAAGAAGAAGAGACACGGTCATAACGAATCCGGATGCAATAATGGGCAGATTCAAAGATTAGCAATCAATGTCTTGTACGTTATGTAACTCCTAAAATAACAGTTACTATTCACCATTGTAACGCCTCATTAATGTAATAATTAATCATTAAATAGGCTATCATGACAGAAATCCAAATGTTGTAATAGGAGAATATCCCTATAAAAGGGATAAAACTGTAACAAACAAGGACATCTGAATTCTCGGAGACAAAGCTATTTAATTCTTTGCATATCGCTCTCGAAATTATTACTACCTTATTCTTTATTTTACTAATTCGATTATCAGTACCCCGAGTTTATCCTAAATTAAGCTTTAGTCAAATGATCTTATTCTTTGGTTAAACAATCATCCCGAACAGTAACATCTCTGGCATATCATAGTCCTTTAGCAACTCCAACCATCTACGCTGTCTCAAATTTAGATCCTTTTGTTTGAAAAAGTGTTGGAGACTGCGATGATGCATAAATACCTCACAAGACACACTATAGAGATAATGCCCCCAAATCATCGATGCATGAATAATGGCAGCCAACTCCAAATTATGAATATGGTAGTTCTTCTCATGGGGATTCAACTGGCGCGAAGCGTAATCAATCACTCTACCCTCGTGCATCAAGACACACCCAATAACAATCCGAGAAGCATTACAATACATTGTATAAGAGCTTGAAGCTGAAGGCAAAACTAAAACTAGAGTTGTGGTCAAGGCAGTCTTGAACTTTTGAAAGCTCTACTCACGCTCGTCTGACCACACGAAAGTAGCACCCTTCTGGGTCAATTTGGTCTAGGGCGATGCAATAGACGTGAAACCCTCCATGAAACGATGATAATAACCGTCCAAGGCGAAAAAGCTCCAAATATCCGTAGCTGAGGATGGTCTGGGCCAACTCTGGACCGCCTCCAGCTTCTTTAGATCCACCTGAACCCCTCACTAGACACCACGTGCCCCAAGAACGCCACTGAATTGATCCATAACTCACACTTGGAGACCTTGGCAAAAAGCTACTCCTCCATCAACCGCTGCAACACAATTCTCAAATGGTGGGCAAGCTTTTCTTGGCCACGAGAGTACACAAGGATATCATCAATGAACAATATGACAAATGAGTCAAGATAAGGCTGAAACACACTGTTCATCAGATGCATGAATGTTGTTAGGGCGTTGGTTAGCCAAAAGACATCATATAGAACTCATAATGACCATAATAGGTCCTGGATGCTGTCTTTAGAACATCCTAGTACCGAATCTTCAGTTGGTGATACCTAGACCTCAAATCAATCTTAGAGAACACCCTCGCTCCCTGATGCTGGTCAAATAGATCATCAATGCGCGACAAAGGATACTTGTTCTTAAATGTACCTTTGTTGAACTGCCTATAATCAATACACTTCCGCATAGTATCATCTTTCTTCTTCACAAACAGAACTGGTGCACCCCAAGGCGACATACTAGGCCTGATAAACCCCTTATCAAGAAGTTCATGAAGTTGCTCATTCAGTTCCTTCTACTCAGCTGGTGTCATATGGTACGGTGGAATAGAAATGGACCGAGTGCCCGACATCAAGTCAATACCAAAGTCAATATCTCTATTGGGCGGCATGCTGACAGATTTGTAGGAAGCACATCTGGAAACTCTTGCACCACCGAAACAAAATCTATAGTAGGAATATCAACACCAACATCCTTGACCAAGGCCAAATAAGATAAACAACCCTTCCCAACCATCAGCCGGGCCTTCAAATATGAAATCACTCTACTGGGAACATATTCTAGAGAACCTCTCCACTCAATTTTTGGCAACCCCGGCATCGCCAATATCACGATCTTAGCATGACAATCCAGAACACCTTGACATGGAGATAACTAATCCATACCTAAGATCACGTCGAAATCAACCATACTAAGCAATAATAGATCAACTCTAGTCTCCAATCCCCCAAGAGTCACTACACATGACCGATATACATGGTCTACAACAATAGTGTCTCCCACTAGCGTAGATACAAGAAAAGATGAAACTAAGGACTCACGAGGCTTATCTAGATAATAAGCAAAATACGATGATACATACGAATAAGTGGAACCAAGGTCAAACAATATAGAGGCATCCATGTGGCATAGTGAGACAATACATGTGATCATTGCATCTGAAGCAACATCATCTGTCCTAGCAGGAATAGCATAGAATCGGGCCTGACCGCCACTTGATTGGCCTCCCCCTCTAGGGTGACCTCTAGCTGCTTGGCTCCACCCCAAGCTGGCTGGGCAGGTGGTGAAGTAACTGGTACAGAAGTTGCAGCCTGACTCCTCTTCTGCACTGGACCTCTTGTTCGACAAGGACACTACCTCCACATATGCCTAAACTCCCCGCACTCAAAGCAACTCCCCGGTGGTGGTGGTGGGGACTGAAGGGAGCCCCGAGCACCGTGATAACTACTAGAAGGATCCGACACAGATGAACTCTGAACCAATGGAGCATGGGACAAACTCTGAGCTAGAAGGGAACTAAGAGATGAGTGACCCTGATGAGCACTATACGAAACATGGCTGGATGATGCGGCAGGGTGAACTAGACGAGCCATCTAGGCGCGCCTATAAGGACAACGCCTTCTTTGGTAGAACTGACCCCAACAGGAACACTGCCGATACCACCTGATACACAAGGCCTCCTGGACTCCCTCTCCCCACGTTCCTGACTATGGACCATCTCTATTTGCCTAGCAATGTCAACCACCTCGTCGAAGGTAGCACTAGCCACCCTCTCCTGAGTCATAAGCAACCGTAGCTTATATGTGAGGCCATGAATGAACCTCCTAATTCTCTCCCTATCAGTGAGAACCAATGAAACTGCGTGACGAGCAACTTCTGCAAACCTCATCTCGTACTGGGTCACAAATATGCCCTCCTAACGTAGCTGCTCAAACTGTCTGCGCAACTCCTCCCTGCGAGACTGCGGCACGAACTTCTCCAAGTAGAGAGCGGAGAACACCTGTCATGTAAGTAGTTCTACATCGACCGGAATGTGCCTCTCATAAGCCCCCACCATCTAAAAGCAGCACCAGTAAACTAAAAAGTAGTGAACGAGACCCCACTGGTCTCCATAATAACTGCCGTACGAAGAATCCCCTGGAACTTATCCAAGAAGCTATGGGCATCCTATGACTCAGCCCCGCAAAATGATGGAGGCTGAAGCTTCCCACATCTCTCGAGTCTCCTCTGATCATCATCATCCATAACGGGGACCACCTAAACCTGAGCAACAACAACCGGCTGGGCTGGTAGTACCTCCGGTGTCTGACGTCCCTACATTACCTGCTCTGGCGTACGGATAACAACAGATTATTCAGCTACACAGTTCCATGTAATTGACCAAATCAAAAGTCCTATGGTGCACACCGACACGCCCATCACCTAGCATGTGTGTCACCTCAACACCAATCATAAGACACGTAATACGTGGTTTCATATCCTCAGAACCAAATTTAGAATTGTTACTTACCTCAAGCCGGGCCAATCTCTACTCCAACACACCTTTGCCTCACGAAATGGCCTCTGAATGCCCCGAATCTAGCAACAAACAACTGGATACAATCAAAGAGCTAAAGGAGTTAATTCCATAAGAAAACACTAAGTTAGCAATCAAAAGCCAAAAGTCGACTCAAAAGCCGGCCCCCGAGCCCACGTCTCGAAACCCGATAAAATTCACAAAACCCGAAAGCCCATTCAACCACGAGTCCAACCATACCAAATTTACCAACGACACCAACTCATCACTCAAATCCCCAAATCAAACTCTCTAAATCCCTAGCCTCAAACTCTTAATTTACACCTCAAAACCACACAATTTGGGTGGGAAAATCAGTGGAGAAACAAGATTATTGATTAAAAATGAGCACAAGGGACTTACCTCAAGAAACTCCTCGAAAAAGTCTCAAGAATCGCCCATAATACTGAGCTTGAAATGACTAGAATTAAGAAAAATCGCGAACCCTTGAATTTAAACATTATGCCCAAGGGTCTCGCACCTGCGCTCCACTTGACCGCATTTGCGGTCTTGCTTTGGCGGAAAATCCTCTGCTTTTGTGGAAATCACTAAAGTCCCCAAGGCCGGAGCCCACGCTCTAGGTTCCGGCCCATGATCCGCTTATGCAGAATCAGTCTACGCCTCACCACTCTGCATCTGCGGAGCCTTGCTCGCACCTGTGGGCTCGCAGATATGGTTACCACTTCGCACCTGCGTCCTTCCCCAAGACAACTCAACTGCGCACCTGTACAGCCGCAACTGCAGTCGCACCTGCGGCCAATCACTTGCTGATGCGATCACACCAGAAGAGTCCCCGCTTCAACAATGCACTAATTCCCATTTTCAATCCGTTAACCATCAGAAATCAACCCGAGGCCCCCGGGACCTCAACCAAACATACCAAAAAGTCCTAAAACACTATACGAACTTAGTCGAGCCCTCTAATCACCTCAAACAACATCAAAAACACAAATCGCACCCCAATTCAAGCCTATTAAAACTAAGAAATTCAAACTTCTACAAACAACGCCGAAACCTATCAAATCACGTCTGATTGACCTTAAATTTTTCACATAAGTCACAAATGACACTACGAACCTACTCCAACTCCCATAACACCAATCGAAGCGCGGTATCCACAAAGTCCACTCTCGGTCAAACTTCTAAATTTCCAGCTTTCGCCATTTTAAGCCTAATTCATCTATAGAACTCCAAATCACAATTCAAACACGCTCCTAATTCAAAATCACCCAACAGAGCTAACAACACCATCAGAACCTCAATCCAGATTCGTTTACACATAATTCAACATTCGGTAAATCATTTCAACTTAAGCTTTCAACCATGAGACTAAGTGTCTCAATTCATTCCGAAACCTCTCTGGACCTGAATCGTCTATCCTGAAAAGTCACATAACAACTATAAAGCACAAAATGAGCAGTAAATGGGGGAACGAGGCTACAACTCTCAAAATGACCGGTCAGATCGTTACATTGGTGGCAGAAGCTAATAATCATTTTTTCATAAAAAGGCCAATATCATTGAAAAAAGAAAGGATTGAGGCCATCGGGGCTAGAGGCTTTCATAGGCTTGAAGGAAAAAACAACCTTAGTAATTTTATGTAATTTCCTTGTTTATCCAAATAATAGAGATTACATTGGATGAAGTTAGTGGTATTAGCGAGGATGCTAATCCATTGTATAACGTCGTGGGATTTAGTGAAAGAATCTTTGAAAAAATTAAAAGTATAAATAGTAATGGAGGCGTGATCATTAATCCATAGACCCATGTCGTCTTTGAAGAACATAATTTTATTTCTCCTCCTCCTATTAATAACCATTATATGAAAAATAAATACATCTCCATAATTTATCCAAGAAATTGTTGATCTAAATTTTCAATAATCCTCTTCAATTCTGAGAATACCATTGTACTTCTCCTTGAGGGATTTTTCTAAGTTTTGTAAAAAAAATTTGGTCGGATAATATGAAGAGTTTGGATTACCTTGCAGTCTAGCAAGAATTCTTTTCTTCTTATGAAAAATATTGTCACGACCCAATACTAGGTCGAGACTGCACCTAACGCCGCTGTTAGGAAAGCCCCCAAGCTAAACTACTATTTATTTATCCCTTTTCATCATATTTTTAATTGCGCTAAATTTCAATGCAACTGTGATGAGTCTTTTAAACAAAATATAAGCATAAGAAGTACGTAGTCTACGATGATAAAAATGACAAGTACATCAGTACATAAGTGCTACATCCCCAAAATCCGGCATCACAAGTACATGCAATATAGTGAATATACACAACTACTAAAACTATAGTCTAAAAGTAATAGACAACGAACAGCAAATAAGATAGAAGGATACTCCATTGCTGCAGGTCGTAGCAAGGCAAACAACTCACCCCTAAGTCTCTGAAATGACTGGCTATGCGCCCGAGTGACCATTGGTGGAACCTGTCTCAGTACCTATACATCAGTGTAGAAGTGTAGCATAAGTACGAAGAACAACACGTACCCAAAAAATATCTAGTCTAAGCTCGAAGAACTAGTGACGAGGGGTCGACTTGACACTTACTAGAGGTCAGTAATAATAATAAAGGTGCATAAAGTAAACATAGGGAACATGCAGGTATCAATGAGAAAAATAATAGAAACTACAAAAATACAACAGGAATCCGTAACTTATCACTAACATCTCATAACTGGTTGTGAATACCCTAACTCAATTATATTCAAACTGAAACCCATTTCGTTTATTTAGCACGAAGGTGCCGAGGCGAATGGACTGATCCCATAAGAATAGTGGTACTCAGTATTGTCGAGGCGAACAACCCGATCCCACAAGAATTGTCACGCCCCAACCTGGGGAGGTGTGGTTGGCATCCGGTGCCGTAATATCTCGAGCGAACCACTTTGTAACTTATTTGTTTTTCTTCTGTAACTATCATGGGCCAACATGGCCACGACTCATAGTGTATAACTATAAGTGGGCAAACGCTGTATTAATGGACCATCTTTCTTAAAACATAAATACATATGGGCCGTCAAGGCCTCTGACATACTGTAAAAAATGAACCTCTGTCTACAAAGCCTCTAAGATTATTTGACATGAAATGGGACAGGGTACCGGCTAACCATAAGTCTGTAGAAATTCTGACATGATGATTCATAGATTTGGTTGCACTCTAAATTAGTTGGAGTCTTACCGATCCTTCACCAAATAACCTCGTCTACTATGAGGGCTCGTCAAAACTGATTATATATACTTGCAAGCATGAATTAAATATCCCCAACAAAAGGGAATCAATACGAATAATGTACCGAGTATGTAAGACATGTAAATCAATATATAAATAACATGTAAGAAACATGGAGTGATGGACTCAACCTGTAAATCTGGATAGCTCTGTAAATCATAAAGTATTTATAATGTCATACACATGCGTATAAATGTCATATAATGCATAGGTCAATACGTACATATCATCAAGCCTCTGAGGGCATCCCATCATATCATCTCGGCCATTGGCCCGGGGGTGAATTTTGGGATTTCTTCAAGAATGATGAATTGACTAAGTAAGTAGGAGAATTCCCCGCTTTGAGTATAATTTGACATATTTACGTAACGTTTGATTAGCTTCGAGTCCTTTGGTGACGAGTTCGTAGTTTCGGGCGTAATCTTGACCCGGGGAGTAGGTTCGACACGAGGTGAGTCTCCTTTCTAACCTTGTAAGAAGGAATTTTTCCCATAGGTGATCTAAATGTTGTGTGTTAATGTTTGTGGGGGCTACGTACGTACCAAGTAATGAGAGTCTGTACGTAGCGGCAATTATTGTTATGTCTGGGTAGTTAGGCCCACATCACGCCTTGTGTTTTTCCTAGAAATGAATTATATGATTCTTGAATTCATGACTTTATGTAGCATTGTTTCTCTGAGATTTATGAAATTTGATAATTTGAAGGAATTGTTTATGGAAAGTAATTTTAAGGGAATATTGTGTGAGCATGTGACCGCTTCACAATTTACTTTCTGCGAGCGGAGTGTTATTTCCCCCACTCTCATAGGAGCGGGCCGTACGCCACGGCGATATTGAAAGATGCACTTATGGTTCGGGCCGTTTGACCCTCGGCAGTGCACATATATGATCATTTTATGGCTCAGGCCGGTTGTCCTTATCCCGTATGCGCATAATAAAGTGTTGATGTTTTCAAGGATATTGATTTGACAGATATTTGGGGAAAAATGAAGTAGTAATTGTTTATTATCTTCCAGTGTCTATTTGGGTTTCAGTGCCTTTAATATCTGCTGTTTTACTACCTTTACATGCCTACCGCTTTCATCATATTCTGTTATATTATATTGTTGGACCTTAGTGAGTGTCAAGTCGACCTCTCGTCACTACTTCTTCGAGATTAGACGGGATACTCACTGGTAAATAATTATTTATGTACTCATGCTACGCTTCTGTACTTAATTGTACAGGTTCTGAGGCTGGTGCTTCTGGTTATCAGACCGGTGCTAGATTCTGATTATAGCTGGACCTGACTTCACGGTGAGCTGCTTCTCCTAACGATCGTCCGCAACACCATGGAGTTTTCTTTTGATACTTCCAGTCTATTTCTTTCAGATAGTGGGAATGTATATTATATCTTTTGTATATTCTGTTAGTATGCCCGTAGGACTTGTGACACTAGTTCCTGGCACACACGCGGTAGTTATTATGGATTACAATATTGTACATATATTTGCTCACGCCTCCTTATGACTGTTTTTGGTTAAAACTGGTTAACTATCCTTCTCGATTTATCCTTCGAGCTTTAAAACTTGGTATATGTTGAAATGTTTAAGTAAATGAGAAAGAACCCATATTAAATTGAGTGTTGGCTTTCCTGACCCCGCTATTGGGCGCCATCACGATATGAGTTAGGAGTTTGGGTCGTGACAACATGGTATTAGAGCTTTAGGTTCACGTAAGTCTCACGACGGGCAGACCCAGTATAGTCTTGCGCATCAGTACAGAGACGTCTGTACTTATCTTCAGGAGGCTATAGGGTGTTAGGAAATCTCTCTTTATTCATATTCTATCGTGCAGTCTATGGTTTACTAAAACTCATTCTTCTATTCTCTCACAGATGGTGAGGACACGCACATTCGATGTTCTGGACCCGAGAGATGCCGCTACCCCCGCCGTCCGAGGGCGTGGCACAGGACGGGGGAGGGCACTGGCCCGAGGTAGGGGACGAGGGCATCCCAGAGCTATTCCCGTTGCACCACCGCCAGAGGATCCTATCATAGAGGAGCAGGATGAGGTGCCCCCAGCAGATCCTGCTCCCGTGGATTTCATGACGGCGCCAGGCTTCCTGGAGGTCATGGGCCGTATGATGCGGTTTATGGACACTATGTCCCAGACTGGTTTATTTCTAGCAGATCCTGCCACTTCTCAGGCGAGAGGGGGAGTCCAGACCCCTACTGCCCAGGCTGCAGGTCAGACAAGAGCATTACATCATACCTCGGGTACACTGCTCGTGGGTGGGGTCCAGCCTATAGCAGCAGCATCTGAGCCCAGACCAGCTGCGGACGGCGATCCGCAGAAGTTATTGGATAGATGGACTCGATTGCACCCTCCAGTCTTCGGGGGTGAGCGAGGAAAGGATGCCCAGGATTTCATTGAAAGGTGGAGGGACATAATGCACAACATGAGGATATTAGAGTCCCATGGAGTGGACTTCACTACCTTTCAGTTGGAGGGCAGAGCTCGCAGATGGTAGCAGTCTTACATCCACAACAGGCCAGCAGATTCTCCTCCTATCACTTGGGGCCAGTTCACATATCTATTCTTAGACAGGTATATCCCACTCTGTGAGAGGGAAGAGCTGCGGTATCAGTTTGAGCAGCTGGAGCAGGGACAGATGTCAGTGACAGATTATGAGGCCAGATTTTCAGAGTTGTCATGCCATGCACTCATGATACTACCTACTGATTCCGAGAGAGTGCGGAGGTTTGTGGCTTGGTTGCATCCAGATATTAGGGCCACCATGGCCCGAGAGGTGGAGATGGGTACTCCTTATCAGCCCGTGGTAGAGATTGCTCGCAGGATTGAGTGGTATCAGTCGAGAAGCAGGGAGCAGGGGCTGCAGGGCAAGATAGCTAGATTCTCGGGAGCTTTTAGAGGAGCCTCAGCTAGGGGCATAGGTCAGTTTGGTAGTGGTCAACCCATTAGGCCTTCAAATTCAGCACCTCCACCACCTCCCCGAGGTGTTCCAGCGAGGGCTCATTTCAGCGCCATGCCAAAGCGTTCCTACAGCCCTCCCGCCGTTCATAGTTCACCCAGTGGTTATTCCAGTCATCCGAGATCCACCAGTCCCTACTTCAGTGCTATGCCAGAGGGTTCACATCGCTCTCCGGCCATTCAGGGTTCTTCTTCGGGGCAGCAGGCTATGGTACCTAGAGGTTGCTATGAGTGTGGGGATCTAGGTCATATGCAGAGGCATTGTCCCAGGCTTTGGGGCAAAGCAGTGCAGCAGGGTTATCAGCCTATGGGTCCAGCACCAACATTCCAGCCACCTAGAGGTGGAGGACATGTCGGCAGGGGTCGTCCTAGAGGTGGAGGCTAGTCAGGGGAGGTCCGTCAGCTCCTGTTCACTCTGGTGGGGCTCAGTCTTCCGGTGCTCCAGCCAGATTATATGCTATACCGACCAGATCAGATGCAGTGGCCTCAGACGCCGTGATCACAGGTATTATCTCAGTATGTGGTAGACATGCTTTAGTATTATTTGATCCAAGATCCACCTATTCATATGTTTCAGCTTTATTTGCTCATTTTCTGGATGTTCCTCTTCAGTCCTTGGGTTCCCCTATATATGTGTCCACTCCTGTGGGCGATTCTGTGGTGGTAGACCATGTTTGTCAGTCCTGTGTGGTTACATTATATGGATTCAAGACCAGAGCGGACCTTTTATTGCTCGATATGGTTGATTTCGAGGTTATTTTAGGCATGGATTGGCTATCCCCTTACATGTCGTGTTAGATTTCCATGCCAAGACAGTTACTTTAGCCATACATGAGTTGCCTAGGATAGAGTGTAGAGGTTCCATAGTTAGTGCAGCCAGCCGGGTTATTGCATTCCTGAAGGCTCGACATATGGTCGAGAAGGGTTGTCTGGCCTATCTTGGTTATGTGCGAGACACCACCGCCGACTCTCCGATGATTGATTCAGTGCTAGTTGTTCGAGAGTCTGCATTGATGTAGCCCTAGGCACTCAACCTATTTCTATTCCCCCGTACCGTATGGCTCCGAAGGAGTTGAAGGAGTTGATGGAGCTCTCCAAATTGAGTAGTTGTTAGCTAAGGGGTTTATCATACCGAGTGTATCGCCGTGGGGTGATCCAGTCCTATTTCTGCAGAAGAAGGATGGGTCCTAGTTGAACAAGGTCACCATTAAGAACAAGTATCCTTTGCCGCGCATTGATGATTTGTTTGACCAGTTGCATGGTGCTAGGGTGTTTTCTAAGATTGATTTGAGATCGGGATATCATCAGTTGAAGATTCGGGCCTCAGATGTTCCGAAGACTGCTTTCTGTACGAGATATGGCCATTATGAGTTCCTGGTGATGTCCTTTGGCTTGACTAACACCCCAGAAACATTCATGGACTTGATGAATAGGGTGTTCAGGCCGTATATTGATTCCTTCGTCATTGTCTTTATTGATGACATCTTGATTTACCCACGTAGCCTAGGGGAGCACGAGCAGTATTTGAGAGTTGTGCTCCAGACCTTGCGGGAACAGAAGCTATATGCTAAGTTCTCCAAGTGTGAGTTCTGGCTGGATTCCGTGGCATTCTTGGGGTATGTGGTATCCAGAGAGGGTATCAAGGTTGATCCTCAGAAGATTGAGGCAGTTCAGAGTTGGCCGCGTCATACTTCAGCTACAAAGATCAGGAGTTTCTTGGGTCTAGCAGGCTATTGCTGCCGATATTTGGAGGGGTTTTGTTCTATTGCAGCCCCATTGACTAGATTGACTCAGAAGAATGCCCCGTTCCGGTTGTCCGACGAGTGTGAGGCAAGCTTTCAGAAGCTCAAGGCAGCATTGACTTCAGCACCAGTTCTGGTATTGCCATCAGGTTCTGGGATGCATACAGTATATTGCGACGCTTCACGCGTTGGCTTGGGGTGTGTATTGATGCAGGAATGGAGAGTTATTGCTTATGTTTCGCGCCAACTAAAGGTTCATGAGAAGAATTACCCTGTGCACGATTTAGAGTTGGCGGAGATTGTTCATGCTCTTAAAATTTGGAGGCATTACTTGTATGGAGTGTCCTGTGAGGTTTATACAGACCACCGCAACTTGCAGCACTTATTCAAGTAGAGGGATCTTAATTTGAGGCAGCGCCGATGGCTTGAGTTGTTGAAGGATTATGATGTCACCATTCTTTATCATCCGGGCAAGGCAAATGTGGTAGCAGATGCCTTAAGCAGGAAGGCAAAGAGTATGGGTAGCTTGGCTTACATTGCAGCAGAGGAGGGACCTCTAGCCTTGGACATTCAGTACTTGGCTAATCGCCTGGTGAGGTTATACCTTTCAGAGCCTCGTCGAGTTTTAGCACATGTGGTTGCTCTGTCTTCGTTATTGGCAGAGATTAAGGCTCGACAGTTTGATGATACGTGCTTAGCAGAGCTTAGGGAGACAGTGATTCAGGGTGGTGCCAAGGAGGTTACTATTGGCGAGGATGGTGTTCTGAGACTTCAGGGCCGTTTATGTGTTCCTAATGTCGATGGCCTTAGATGGAGGATTCTAGAGGAGGCACACAGTTCTCCGTATTCTGTTCATCCTGGTGCTACGAAGATGTATCGTGATTTAAAGCAACATTTCTGGTGGAGGCAGATGAAGAGGGACATTATGGAGTGTGTGGCTAGGTGTCTTAATTGCCAGCAGGTTAAGTATGAGCACCAGAGGCCAGGAGGCCTACTTCAGCAGATGCCCATTCCTGAGTGGAAATGGGAGAGCATCACTATGGACTTCATGGTTGGGTTACCTTGGACTTTGTGGAAGGTTGACGCGGTTTGGGTCATTGTGGATAGATTGACCAAATCGGCACATTTCATTCTAGTGGCTACTACATATACATCTGAGAGGTTGGCCCAGATCAACATTCGGGAGATAGTCCGGTTGCACGGTGTGCCGGTGTCCATTATATCAGATCGAGGTCCTTAGTTCACCTCGCACTTCTGGAGAGCATTGCATAGTGAGATGGGTACCCAGATAGATCTCAGCACAACATTTCACCCTCAGACTGATGGTCAGTCAGAGCGTACAATTCAGATATTGGAGGACATGTTTAGGGCATGTGTGATTGACTTTGGAGGTAAGTGGGACCAGTTTTTGCCTTTGGCTGAGTTTGCTTACAATAATAGTTATCAGTACAACATCGATATGGCTCCATTTGAGGCTTTGTATGGTCGGCGATGTCGTTCTCCTATCGGGTGGTTTGAGCCTGGCGAGGCTAAGTTATATAGCACCGACCTGGTGAAGGATGCCTTAGAGAAGGTAAAGTTGATTCAGGAAAGGCTCCGCACAGTACAGTCCAGACAGAAGAGTTATGTGGATCAAAGGGCGCGCGATGTATCACATATGGAGGGAGACAAGGTACTGTTGAAGGTTTCGCCGATGAAGGGTATTATGAGGTTCGAAAGGAAGGGCAAGTTGAGCCTGAGGTTTATCGGTCCCTTCGAAGTGTTGAGGCTAGTTGGGGAGGTTGCTTATGAGCTAGCCTTACCTCCCAGCTTATCGGGAGTTCATCCGGTCTTTCATGTATCCATGCTCCGGAGGTATCACGCCGACTTCTCTCACGTGGTTGATTTCAGCACTATTCAGTTGGATCAGAGGTTGGGCTACGAGGAGGAGCCAATTTCTATTATTGATAGACAGGATCGCCAGTTGAGATTCAAGAGAGTTTCTGCCGTAAAGGCCTAGTGGAGGGGCCAACCAGCCGAGGAGGCGACCTGGGAGTCCAGTAGGACATGCAGAGAAGATATCTGCACTTATTTCAGCACTTTAGGTACGATTCTAGACCCGTTCGAGGACGAACGTTTGTTTAAGAGGTGGAGAATGTAACGACCCGACCGGTCGTTTTGCGTTATTGGACCCCGTTCCCCTAAATGAAACTTCCCATAGTGGCTTATTGTGATTTATGACTTGCGGGGGACGGGTGGTTCGGGATTCGGAAGTGTTTAGAGTGATATAGGAACACTTAGTTCCTTAAGGTTGACCTTTTTGGCCAAGTTTGACTTCGGTCAACATTTTGAGTAATCGACATCAGAATCGAGTTTTGATGGTTCCGGTAGCTTCGTATGATGATTTCGTACTTGGGCATATGTTCGGAATGTGTTTTGGATGACCCGGGAGCGTTTCAGCGCCCAATATCGAAATAAGAGTTTCCTTAAGTTTGAAATTTGGTTTGGAATGTGTTTTTGTGTTTTTGAGGTACGAATGGAATTCCGAGATCGGGAATAGTTCCGTTATGTCATTTATGACTTGCTCGCAATATTTGGTGTCATTCCGAGTATTATAGGTCAGTTCGGCGCATTGATACCGAATTCAAGAACTTGAAGTTCTTAAGTTTGATCTTTAGGGGTTTTGAGGGTGATTTTGAGTTTTAGCGTTGTTTTGAGTGTCCGAAGGCTCGAGAACGTCTGTATTATGATTTGGGACTTGTTGGTATAATTGGACGGGGGCTCGGGTGGGCCCAGGTGCCTCTGGGCACCAAACGAGGCCAAAAACCAGCTGAAGCAGTTGCTGGTGCACCTAATCTGGTGAGACCGCAAGTGCGGTTGCCCAGTCACAGGTGCGACCGCCAGGTGGGCTGCCCATTTCTCGCAAGTGCGGGTTTTTTCCCACAGGTGCGGACTCCTGACCGTAGGTGCGAGCCCGGGCCCTCTTTTTCACTTCTGTAGGTGCGAGACTCTTCTCGCAGGTGCGAGACCGCAGGTGCGGAACCACTCTAGGCAGTGTGTTCTTTTAAAACACGAGAAATGTTCATTTTTCTCCATTTCTTCCACCATTAGAGGCCTTGAGGGCTTGGGAAAACTACCCCACGACCTAGCTACTGAAGAGGTAAGTAAATTCTACCCTAGTGTTAGTTTAATACTTGAAAGTTAAATTAACTACCTAATTAGTGAAAATCAAGGAATTGGGTAGTAACCTCGGGCTTTCGAGAATTTAGGGAATTACCCGTGAATTTGGCTGTGAAATCATACCAAAATCATATATTAACGATCCTTAGGTTATAGTTGAGTGTTTCCTTCGAGAATTTTCGGAATCCGAGCGTGTGGGCCTGGGGGTGAAATTTTGGATTTCTTCAAGAATGATGAAATAACTAAGTAAGTAGGATAATTCTCTGTTTTGAGTATAATTTGATATATTTATGTAACGTTTGATTAGTTTCGAGTCCTTGGGTGACGAGTTCGGAGTTTCGGGCGCAATCTTGACCCGGGGAGTAGGTTCAACACGAGGTGAGTCTCCTTTCTAACCTTGTAAGAGGGAATTGTCCCCATAGGTGATATAAATTCTGTGTGTTAATGTTTGTGGGGGCTACGTACGTACCAAGTGACGAGAGTCCGTACGTAGCGGCTATTATTGTTATGTCCGGGTAGTTAGGCCCACATCATACCTTGTGTTTTTCCTAGAAATGAATTATATGCATCTTATATTCATGACTTTATGTAGCATTGTTTCTCTGAGATTTATGAAATTTGGTAATTTGAAGGAATTGTTCATGGAAAGTAATTTTAAGGGAATATTGTGTGTGCATGTGACCGCTTCGCAATTTACATTCCGTGAACGAAGTGTTATTTCCCCCACTCTCATGGGAGCGGTCCGTACGCCACGACAAGATTGAAAGATGCACTTATGATTCGGGCCGTTCGACGCTCGGCAGTGCACATATATGATCATTTTATGGCTTAGGCCGGTTGTCCTCATCCCGTATGCGCATGATAAAGGGTTGATGTTTTCATGGATATTGATTTGACAGATATTTGGGGAAAAATGAAGTAGTAATTGTTTATTTACTTCCAGTGTCTATTTGGTTCAGTGCCTTTAATATCTGCTGTTTTACTACCTTTACATGCCTACCGCTTTCATCATATTCTGTTATATTATATTGTTGGACCTTAGTGAGTGTCAAGTCGAACTCTCGTCACTACTTCTTCGAGATTAGACGGGATACTCACTAGGTACATAATTATTTATGTACTCATGCTACGCTTCTGTACTTAATTGTACAGGTTCTGAGGCTGGTGCTTCTAGTTATTAGACTGGAGCTAGATTTTGATTATAGCTGGACCTGACTTCATGGTGAGCTTCTTCTCCTGACGATCCTCGATAGCGCCATGGAGTTTTCTTTTGCTACTTCCCGTCTATTTCTTTCAGACACTGGGACTGTATATTATATCTTTTGTCTATTCTGTTAGTATGCCCGTAGGATTTGTGACACTAGTTCCTGGCACACACGCGGTAGTTATTATGGATTACGGGACTGTACATATATTGGCTCACGCCTCTTTATGACTGTTTTTGGTTAAAACTGGTTAACTATCCTTCTCGATTTATGGTTCGAGCTTTAAAACTTGGTATATGTTGAAATGTTTAATCAAATGAGAAAGAACCCATAGTAAATTGAGTGTTGGCTTGCCTGACCCCGTTGTTGGGCGCCATCATGACCTGAGTTAGGAGTTTTGGTCGTGACAGATCATGCCAAAAAGAAGGAAGGGATAGCCTTAACATACCTGAGCCAATCTCTTGACAATTCCTCTAATACACGCCTTTTCAAAAAACATGTAACGACGGATCGAAGTAGGAAAAAATCCGTATGGTATTCTTGAGAAAGATTGTACTGGGATCCTCCTTAGAATTGCAACGACGATGTTACAAGAGTAGAATAGGCTTCTTGTTGCTTGTCTTGGATGTTAACATAGCCATTAGGAGTCCAAGACATTACATCCCATTTAGTGGTGATATTTTCATTCGGATCCAGTGGATCATAAGCAGTTGTTATTGCTCTCTTAGGATGAGAGCTAAATATTAGAGAAGAATTAAATTCCAATGAAAACCAGGCCCATGAAGCAATGCAACCCTTCCCAAAATGTGACACCACCGTAGAATTCACACATTAGTCATACATTACTTTAGTTGTCATGGTCCCACGTGGACAAGACAATTCTTATACTTATCCATCAATTAACCACATTATTAAGAATTATTTCAAATTACTTAAAATACTACTCACTTTTAACACACTTTATACATCTTACTATCATGGTCATGTGGTACAATATAAAATCAATACATACACTTTTATTTCATTAAAAAATCCATGTAAAAATGCATATATTTTCTCAACTTCTAATTTTCCTAATCTCATATAAAGAGTACAAATTTTCGTACGCTTAATTTTTAAAATGGTAGAAATATAATATTCTTTTCTAGTGAGAAAATAATTTCTATCTTTACAATAAAGAAAATATCATAAACTTTCTTATATTATGTGTATAATTTAAAGCATATTCGAAAGTAGTAATATCAATAACTAAATGTAATCATATTTTTCAAACTGTTTTACAAAAATGTTCTGCTCAAATGTATATAACGGTAACAAGGTTGTAAAACTTACGGGGTCTTACAATAACATAGTCACAAATCCTCTGCAATCTCGCGAATGGTCTTAATTCATTCAAGCTTATATGGATTACTACGACTTATCCTAATATTAAAGTACGGGATGTAACAAGAATAGTGTTACCATCATACTGCCGAGGTGAACAACCCTTTCCCAAAAGAATTGTGTTACCATACTGCCGAGGCAAACAACCCAATCTTATAAGAGTGGTGTTACAATACTGCTGAGGTGAACAACCCGATCCCATAACTGCCGAGGCGAATGGCTCGATTTCATAAGAGTAGAGTGTTTATCTCGCTCGCGGATGTACTTGCGACGCGAGAGGACATAAATTTTTCATAGTTATTAAGTATTCCTCAATTTTCCAAAATAAGAAGGCTAAGTCGATAATTGCAATTTTAAAATCCCCAGCCTCAGCTCTATTCAAGACAGGTAATATGCATAATAAACACAACAGTACAACTAAAGGCATGGTGTGGATCTAAGTCTACCCAGACATATCATGGAATATAGCTACGCACGGACTCTCGTCACCTAGTGTGTACGTAGATCCCGACACCAGTAATACACAACAAGATACACCTAAGGGGATGAGTTCCCTCTTACAAGGTTAGGGAAGAGACTTACCTCGTTTTCAAGCTCACAACCGATCCAATAATCTGCTCTAAAAGTCCCAAGTCAATGGTGAACAATCCGAAACTAGTCAAATATTCTATGATTTAATGAATGTATGCTCAAAAGTCCTTAATTTAGCTATTATAGTAATAACCTAGCTCAAATTGGAAGATTCTTAAAATTCGTCCTTAGGCCAACGTGCCCGGTTTCCTAAACTTTTCGAAGATAAATATTACACATAGCCTCACGAACTAAAATATATAATTTTTACCTAATTCCATAACCAATTTTGTGGTCAAATATTATTTTTACCAAAACCCTAGATTTTTCACAAATCTCCCTAGTTTTCACAGTTTCCCATGGTTAATCTACCTAAAATCCGCATAATCAACTTGAAAATGGGTGGGAGTTACTTACCTTAGAATGTTGATGAGAATTCCCATCTAAAGCGCTCCCAAAACCTCCCAACACTAAATGAAATGTGAGGAAAAATAGCCTAAGTCTCGGATTAAAAGGCCTCACTGCCCAGTAATCTCTGCTTCTGCGGATCTTGGGTCGTGGCCTAAGTCTCGGATTAATAGGACTCACTGCGCAGCGATTTCTGCTTCTGTGGACCTTGGGTCGAACCTGCGGAAAATCAATCACAGGTGCGGTCCTCCCCCAGCTTGGCCAAGTCACCTTCTGCAGAGAAGCATGTGCACCTGTGCATCCGCTTTTGGAGAGCTAGTCAACATCTGTGCACTCGCGCCTGTTGAGAAATGCTCGCTCCTGCGACCCCATGCCTCCTTAGCCTAGCCCGCACGTACAAGCTCCTTCCTTGAACCTGCGAGCTCGCAGGTGCAATAAACCCTCAACTTCTGTGACCATTGGGTAGCCTTCTCTAGGCCACTTCTACGGTCGATGGGCCGCTTCTGTGAGGTGATAAGTGGGAATTTTGACTTCTTATTAACGCCTTTTACCTTTTGCTATATCCTAAAAGTATTGAATTGTGTTTCGGGAACTAATGAAATTGTGCAAAATTGCATGAATGCTGGAAGTTGGCCTCCTGGGAGAAAATATGGCTCAAAGAGGAGTAGTCCAAGCTCAAGGCAACAAAGGACATAGAAGCACACAATGTGCGGTCCGCAGAAGGAATTTGTGATGACCCAAAAGGTCATCTTATGTAAATTTAATTATGACTGTGTTTCAAGGCCCCGAAAGCCTCCGTTAATCTTACCTCGATGTGCGTGCACAGCCCGGGCGCGTACCCACGAAGCCTTTATGTGGAAACTTGATAAAGAGTTGAATTTATGAGAATTAATTTAATAAAGTTGACTTTGGTCAACATTTTTAGTAAACGAGCCCAGACCCGTGATCTGACAGTCCCGGAGGGTCCGTAGGAAAATATGGGACTTGGGCGTATGCCCGGAATCGAATTCCGAGGACTCAAGTTCGAGAAATGAATTTTTGAAGAAAATTGTTTTCTGAAAAATAATAAAGGCTATAAAAATGAACCTGATGTGAAACCTGCGTTACCGAGCCCGTGTTATGGTTTCGGAGCCCGGAACAAGTTTAATATGTGCTATTTGAGTTATCTGTGGAATTTGGTAAGGAACGGGCTTGATTTGACATGTTTCAAATCAAAAATGAGAAATTGAGAGTTAATAAAGTTTTGTGGATTTTCGTAGAATTTGAAATTTGGTTTGGAACGTGATTTTATGCTATCGAGGTCCGAACGAAATTCTGGAACCGTGAATGGTTCCGTTATGTAATTTATGACTTGTCTGCAAAATTTGATGTCATTCCGAGTTGTATAGGTCGGTCCGGCGCATGTTTATAGAAATCAAGAACTTGAAGTTTCTAAGTTATGGTTTTAGAGGTTTTTGGGGTGTGATTGTGAGATTTAGCGTTGTTTTGGGTGTTCCGAAGGCTCGAGCTAGTCCGTATTATGATTTGGGACTTGTTCGTATATTTGGACGGGGGCTCGGGTGGGCCTAGGTGCCTCCCGGACCCCACACGAGGCCAAACACCAGCTAAAAACACTGCTGGTGCAGCTGTAGCTGGTGTGACTGCAGGTGCGGTTGCCCAGCCAAAGGTGCGGGACCGCTCCCGCGGTCCCAGCCTCGCAGGTGCGTATCTTCCGCAAGTGCGGACCATTTTCTGCAGGAGCGGGACCGCAGGTGCGAACCCAGCTCCCCTGGCCATTTACTGCAGGTGCGGCCTTTTCCTCACAAGTGCGGGACCGCAGGTGCGGTCCCAGGGTCGCAGGTGCGGAAATCCCTATAGGCAGCCTGTATTTAAATGTCAAAACTCGGGATTTCTTCATTTCCTTCATACCAAAAACTCCATTAGAGACTTGTGAGCTTGGGAGGAGCACAACACGACCTAGCTACTGTTAAGGTAAGTTAATTCCTTCCTAATACTAGTTTCATGCATGAATAATTAATGGGATTACCTACTAAATTAATGGAAAATCAAGAATTGGGTAGAAAATTTAGGGCTCTTAAGAAAATGGCGTATTGTCCGTTTAATGCTATGAATTCAAGTAGAAGCTTCATATTAATGATCCTTCGGCTATGGGTGAGTGATTCCTCCAAGGATTTTCGAGATTCGAGCATGAGGGCCTGGGGTCGAATTTTAGTATTTTTGGAAGAATAATAGAAAATGTATAATTAGGCTTTGCAAATTATTTATTGAGTAACTATTGATGTTAATAACTCAATTGTGTCTAGATATTATCGATTCGGAGTTGGATTCGAGAGGAAAGGTTGTGATTGAGGCTTGACTTGCGTTTTGGAGCCGAGGTAAGTTTTTGGCTTAACCTTAGCTTGAGGGATTAGGTATAGAGTCTTATTTGCTATGTGTAATTCATGTCCAACGTATAGGTGGGGTGACGAGTGCCTATATGTTACGGTCAAGCATGCCCGTGAGTCAATTGAGATGAATTGTACCGTGTTCTTGATATTCTCTGTACTATGAATAATTGGTGATTTAGGAGTGATACACTGACGTTGTTTCATGACGTGGGAAATTATTGATTAATTGTTCAGTTGAAGCTTTTACTGTTGAAATTGTAATTCTGAGCAAGATTGGTTATAGCTGAATCCCTTGCCGGGACGATAGAATTTTATTGAGTATTTCTGTACACTTGTGATTCCTTATTGGTAGTTGCACATTATATTGCTGATTGTTTATTATTTATCACACGAGGGGACATGCCGTGTTGATTGCTTATTATTTATCGCACGAGGGGACATGTCGTGCTGATTGTTTATTATTTATCACACGAGGGGACATGCCGTGTTGATTGTTTATTATTTATCGCATGAGGGGACATGCCGTGATGATTGTTATTGTTTATCGCACGAGGGGACATGCCGTGCCGATGTGTTACTGTTTGATGCACGAGGGGACATTCCGTGCTGAGTGATTTGTGAGGTGATGCACGAGGGGACATGCCGTGCCTTGTGTTATTCATTATACGTTCTGAGGCGTTAAATTCCTTCTTTTACTGTTACATTTCAGTTGTTACCCTGTTCCACTATGGTAGTATTTGTTGCCTCTCTTATCCCCAACATGTTTCTCCCCGTATCTGTTTTTTACTTGCTTATTTCAGTCGATATTTTCCTGTTATTATATAGAATTGCATAGGTATGTATACATGTTGTCAGTCCTAGCCTCGTCACTACTTTGCCGAGGTTAGGCGCGACACTTACTCAGTACATGGGGTCGATTGTACTGATGCTACACCTGCACTTCTTTATGTTGTGCAGACTACGCAGCCGGACCCGGTGGTCACTGACGGTCAGAGCATTCCATCAGTTCCTACAGGAGACATCGAGGTAGACCCGCAGACGTTCGTGGGTCTTGGCGTCCCCTTCTACCCTTCACTTTCAGCTCTGTCTTATCTTATAGTTTCAAAGATAGTCATATGTAGTTATTTTCACACCACTGTATTTAGTAATCTAATAGACAGTTCATGAGTATGTTACACCAGTTCTGGGTTATATTTATGGTTTTTACTTCGAAGCTTGGTATATTATTTTTGTAATTTGTTAACTTCCATATTGTTAATTATAGCTTCCCTTGTCATCCTGTTCATTTTAGTTGTTAATGAGTTTATTTTGTTCAAGAGTTGGCTTGTCTAGCGGGTTAAACGTTAGACGCAGTCATGGCCCGAAGGTGGGATTTCGGGTCGTGACAAGTTGGTATCAGAGCCCTAGGTTGCTTAGGTCTCACAACTCACGGACAAACTTGGTAGAGTCTGAGGGATCGGTACGGAGACGTCTGTACTTATCCCCAGAGGCTGCAAAGTTAGGAATAACTTCATATCTTTCATTCTCTGTCATGCCATTTAAATTCTAAATACTAATCGAGTCTCTATCCTACTCTCTCGCAGATGGCGAGGACGCGTGCTTCCTCATCGACCGATCAACAACCTGATCCTCCTATTGCAGCTCCTACGAGGGGCCGAGGCCGAGGCCGCGCTAGAGACCAAGGCCGAGGCAGAGCTAGAGCAGCAGCTCCAGTTGAGGACCCACAGGTAGACTTTTCCGGTGAAGTTCCTACTCAGACAGTCCCAGTTGGACCAGCTCAGGTCCCAGAGGGGTTCATTGCTATCCCGGTGCTTCAAAATGCTCTAGTCCGCTTGGTGGGACTTATGGAGAGTGTGGCTCAGGCCGGTCTTCTTCCTACTGCACCAGCTGGTTCTCACGCTGGGGGAGGGACCCAGACTCCTGTTATTCATACCCCAAAGCAGGTTGCCACTCAGTTTCAGACTCCAGCACCTTAGACAGCTGGAGTAGCTCAGCCGGGTATTGTGGCACCAACAGCCGAGGGTGCGGCTATGTCAGCAGATGCCCTATGGAGATTAGATAGGTTCACCAAGTTATTCACTACTACATTTGCTGGTGCAACATCAGAGGATCCCCAGGATTATTTAGACAGCTTTTATGAGGTTCTTCCGAACATGGGCGTTGTGAAGTCCAATGGAGTTGACTTTGCTACATTTCGTCTTTCTAGCACCGCCAAGACTTGGTGGAGAGACTATTGCTTGACCAGGCCAGCTGGGTCTGCACCTTTGACTTGGGCTCAGTTCTTCGAGTTATTCTTGGGGAAGTTTATTCCCATTACTCAGCGAGAGGATCTTCGGAGGCAGTTTGAGCGCCTCTAGCAGGGATCTATGTCTGTCACTTAGTACGAGACCAGGTTCATCACTCGGCTGTTTCAGTGGTGCCTCATCTAGAGGCAGAGATTCCTTTGGCAGAGGTCATCCCACTAGGCCTTATCAGTCAGCACTCCAGGCATCTCGCAGTGCATCATCAGCTTCCATCAGTGCACTGCCGATTCAGAGTCTTCAGGGTAGTCATTCTGGTCTTCAAGGACAGTTCCACGGTCAGTATTCTCAGCAGCCGAGGGCTTGCTACACTTGCGGTGGTATGGGGCATATTTCCATGTTTTTCCCCCGAGGTTTTGCCGGTTCTCAGTATCAGGTTTCCCGTGCCATGGTTCCCGCATCAGGTGCACCCTAGCCCCCTAAGCCAGCTAGGGGTGGTCATGGTGCCAGAGGTGAAGGTCAGACTCATAGAGGTGGAGGGCAGGTCATAAGAGGTAGGGGTCAGCCCGTAGCAGGTAGACCCAGAGATGTTCAGGTTGGAGGGGCTCCGCCCCGTTGCTATGCTATTCTGGCCAGGTCTGAGGCTGAGGCTTCAAACGCAGTTATCACATGTACGGTATCAGTTTGCAGCCGAGATGCTTCGGTGTTATTCGATCCGGGTTCTACTTTCTCTTATGTGTCTTCATATTTTCTCCCTTATTTGAGCATGCTCCGTGATTCCCTGAGTGATCATGTATATGTGTCTACCCCGGTAGGTGATTCTATGGTGGTAGATCGAGTCTACCGTGCTTGCTTAGTTGTTATTGGTGGGATGAAGACTCAGGTTGATCTTTTACTTCTGGATATGGTGGACTTTGATGTTATATTGGGGATGGATTGGCTATCTCCCTATCACGCTATTCTGGACTGTCATGCCAAGACAGTGACCTTGGCCTTGCCAGGTGTGCCTCGTTTGGAGTGGAGAGGGACTCTTACCCATTCTTCGGGCAGAGTTATTTCTTATATGAAGGCTCGGCGTATGGTCGAGAAGGGTTGTTTGGCCTATTTGGCCTATGTTCATGATTTTAGTGCTGAGGTTCCTTCTATGGAGTCTGTGCCTGTGGTTCGTGAGTTCACAAAGGTTTTCCATGCTGACCTGCCGAGCATGCCACCCGACAGGGATATTGACTTTTGTATCGAGGTGGCTCAGGGCACTCAACCCATTTCTATTCTGCCATATCGTATGGCCCCGCCAGAGTTGAAGGAATTGAAGGATCTGTTGCAAGACTTGTTGGATAAAGGCTTCATTAGGCCTAGTGTTTCTCTTTGGGGTGCTCCAGTGTTGTTCTTTAAGGAGAAAGATGGCTCAATGAAGATTTGTATTGACTACCGACAGCTGAATAAGGTTACTGTCAAGAACAAGTATCCTCTGCCAAGGATTGATGATCTATTTGACCAGCTTCAGGGTGCTATAGTGTTTTCCTAGACTTGAGATCGGGTTACCATCAGCTGAGGATTAGGGCGTCTGATGTACCTAAGACGACCTTTCACACTCGTTATGGGCATTATGAGTTCTTGGTGATGTCATTCGGGTTGACAAATGCCCCTACTGCTTTTATGGAGTTGATGAACCTGGTGTTCAGGCCTTATTTGGACTCGTTCGTTGTTGTCTTCATTGATGATATATTGATATAATCTCGCAGCCGAGAGGAGCACGAGCAACACCTTAGAGTCGTCCTCCAGACTGTGAGGGATAGTCAGTTGTATGCCAAATTTTCTAAGTGTGAGTTTTGGTTGAGTTCGGTGGCATTTCTGGGCCATGTTGTGTCGACAGAAGGTATCCAGGTGGATCCTAAGAAGATTTCGGCAGTCAAAGATTGGCCTAGGCCCACTTCAGCTACAGAGATTCAGAGTTTCTTGGGCTTAACGGGTTATTATCGCCGATTTGTGGAGGGCTTTTCATCTATCGTAGCCCCGATGACCAGGTTGACCCAGAAGGGTGCCTAGTTCAGGTGGTCGGATGAGTGTGAGGCGAGCTTTCAGAAGCTCAAGATAGCCTTGACCACAGCACCAGTGTTAGTTTTGCCCACAGGTTCAGGGCCGTATACCGTGTATTGTGATGCTTCACGGGTTGGGCTTGGTGCAGTGTTGATGCATGATGGAAAAGTCATAGCCTATGCTTCTCGTCAGTTGAAGGTTCATGAGAAGAACTATCCAGTTCATGATCTGGAGCTTGCAGCTATTGTTCATGCATTGAAGATTTGGAGGCATTACTTGTATGGTGTGCCTTGTGAGGTGTTTACAGATCATAAGAGTTTACAGTATCTATTCAAGCAAGGGAATTGAACATAAGACAAAGAAGGTGGTTAGAGTTACTGAAGGATTATGACATTACCATTCTTTATCATCCGGGGAAGGCCAATGTGGTGGCCGATGCTTTGAGCCGGAAGTCAGTCAGTATAGGCAGTCTAGCTTATTTATCAGCCGGGGAGCGACCTCTTGCGTTGGATGTTCAGGCTTTAGCCAACCGATTTGTGAGGTTGGAGGTTTTTGATACTGGCAGTGTGTTGGCCCATACCGTGGCCCGTTCTTCATTGTATGACTGTATTCAGGCCAGATGATCGTCATTTATGTGTTCTTAGAGATACAGTCTGCCACGGAAGTGCCAAGCAGGTTACAGTTGATGATGAGGGAGTTCTGCAAATGCAGGGCCGTATTTGTGTACCTGATGTTGATGGTATTCGTGAGTTGATACTACAGGAGGCCCATAGTTCCCGGTATTCCATCCAACTGGGCACCGCAAAGATGTACCAGGACTTGCGGCAGCATTATTGGTGGCGGAGGATGAAGAAGGATATTGTAGCTTACGTAGCTCGGTGCTTGAACTGTCAGCAGGTTAAGTACGAACACTAAAGACCCGGTGGTTTGATGAAGGATATTCATCTTCCTGAGTGGAAGTGGGAGCGTATTCACCATGGACTTTGTAGTTGGACTCCCACGGACTCAGAGGATGTTTGATGCGGTTTGGGTTATGGTGGATAGGCTGACAAGTCAGCGCACTTTATTCCGGTATCAGTTTCATATTCAGCGGAGAAGTTGGCAAGGATATATATGAGAGAGATTGTTCGATTGCATGGTATGCCATTATCCATTATATCAGACAGAGGTACTCAGTTTACCTCCCATTTCTAGAGAGTATTTCAGCGAGAGTTGGGCACACAGATTGAGTTGAGCACATCATTTCATCCTCAGACGAACGGACTGTCTGAGCGTACTATTCAGATCTTGGAAGCTATGTTGCGGGCTTATGTTATTGATTTTGGTGGTTCATGGGACCAGTTCTTTCCTTTAGCTGAGTTTGCCTACAACAACAGCTATCAGTCGAGCATTC
Source organism: Nicotiana undulata (assembly GCA_005239495.1). NCBI lineage: Eukaryota > Viridiplantae > Streptophyta > Magnoliopsida > Solanales > Solanaceae > Nicotiana > Nicotiana undulata. Next base: position 45,517 of record ML259908.1, on the reverse strand, counting down.
AGATGTCTCCATATGAGGCATTGTATGGTAGACGGTGTCGGTCTCCAGTTGGATGGTTTGAGCCGGGAGAGGCTAGATTGTTGGGTTTCGAGTTAGTCCAGGATGCCTTTGACAAGGTGAAGATTATTCAGGATAGACTTCGTACAGCTCAGTCCAGGCAGAAGAGTTATGCGGATCGTAGAGTTCGAGATTTAGCCTTTATGGTAGGAGACCGGGTATTTCTTCGAGTGTCGCCTATGAAGGGAGTGATGAGGTTCGGGAAGAAGGGCAAGTTGAGCCCTAGGTACATTGGTCCATTTGAGATTTTGGATAAGGTAGGAGAGGTGGCCTACAAACTTACCTTGCCGCAAAGTTTATCAGCCGTGCACCCGGTGTTTCATGTGTCTATGCTCCAGAGGTATATTGCGAATCCATCTCATGTGCTTGATTTCAGCGGTGTCCAGTTGGACAAGGATTTATTGTATGAGGAGGAGCCAGTAGCCATATTAGCTCGACATGTTCGTCAATTGAGATCGAAGAGTTATCCTTCGGTTTGTGTTCAGTGGAGAGGTCAGCCTGTTGAGGCAGCTACTTGGGAGTCCGAGTCCAATATGCGGAGCCGATATCCTCACCTTTTCCCCGATTCAGGTACCCATCTATGTCCGTTCGAGGACGAACGTTTGTTTTAGAGGTGGAGATTGTGATGACCCAAAAGGTCATCTTATGTAAATTTAATTATGACTGTGTTTCGAGGCCTCGAAAGCCTCCGTTAATCTCACCTCAATGTGCGTGCGCAGCTCGGGCGCGTAGCCGGGAAGCCTTTATGTGGAAACTTGATAAAGAGTTGAATTTATGAGAATTAATTGAATAAAGTTGACTTTGGTCAACATTTTTAGTAAACGGACCCGGACCCGTGATCTGACGGTCCCGAAGGGTCCGCACGAAAATATGGGACTTGGGGCTTATACCCGGAATCGAATTCCGAGGACCCAAGTATGAGAAATGAATTTTTAAAGAAAATTATTTTCTGAAAAATAATAAAGGCTATAAAAATGAACCTCGATGTGAAACCTGCGTTACCGGGCCCGTGTTATGGTTCCGGAGACTGGAACAGGTTCAATATGTGTTATTTGAGTTATCTGTGGAATTTGGTAAGAAACGGGCTTGATTTGACATGTTTCGGATAAACAATGAGAAATTGAGAGTTAATGAAGTTTTGAGGATTTTCATAGAATTTGAAATTTGGTTTGGAACGTGATTTTATGCTATCGAGGTCCGAACGGAATTCCGGGACCAGGAATGGTTCCATTTTGTCATTTATGACTTGTCTGCAAAATTTGATGTCATTCCGAGTCGTATTGGTCGGTCCGGCGTATGTTTATAGAAATCAAGAACTTGAAGTTTCTTAAGTTATGGTTTTAGGGGTTTTAGGGGTTTTTGGGGTGTGATTTTGAGATTTAGCGTTGTTTTGGGTGTTCTAAAGGCTCGAGCGAGTCCGTAATATGATTTGGACGGGGGCTCGGGTGGGCCCAGGTGCCTCTCGGACCCCGCATGAGGCCAAAAACCAGCTAAAAACACTGTTGCTGCAGCTGTAGCTGGTGTGACCGCAGGTGCGGGACCGCTCCTGCGGTCCCAGCCTCCCAGGTGCGCATCTTCCGCAAGTGCGCACCATTTTCCGCAGGAGCGGGACCACAGGTTCGACCCCCAACTCCGCAAGTGCAACCACAGCTCCCCCGGCCATTTTTCGCAGGTGCGGCCTTTTCCTCGCAGGTGTGGTCCCAGGGTAGCAGGTGTAGAAACCCCTGTAGGCAGCCTGTATTTAAATGTCAAAACTCGGGATTTCTTCATTTCCTTCATACCAAAAACCCCATTAGAGACTTGTGAGCTTGGGAGGAGCACACCACGACGTAGCTACTGTTAAGGTAAGTTAATTCCTTCCTAATACTAGTTTCATGCATGAATAATTAATGGGATTACCTAATAAATTAATGGAAATCAAGAATTGGGTAGAAATTTTGGGCTCTTAAGAAATTGGAGTATTGTCCGTTTAATGCTATGAATTCAAGTAGAAACTTCATATTAATGATCCTTAGGCTATGGGTGAGTGATTCCTCCGAGAATTTTCGGGATTAGAGCATGCGGGCCCGGGGTCGAATTTTAGTATTTTTGAAAGAATAATAGAAAATGTATAATTAGGCTTTGGAATTGGTTTATTGAGTAACTATTGATATTAATAACTCAATTGGGTCTACATATTATCGATTCGAAGTTGGATTCGAGAGGAAATGCTGTGATTGAGGCTTGACTTGCATTTTTGAGCCGTGGTAAGTTTTTGGCCTAACCTTAGCTTGAGGGATTAGGTATGTAGTCTTATTTGCTATGTGTAATTCATGTCCAACGTATAGGCGGGGTGACGAGTGCCTATATGTTGCGGTCAAGCATGCCCGTGAGTCAATTGTGATGAATTCTACCGTGTTCTTGATATTCTCGGTACTATGAATAATTGGTGATTTAGGAGTGATACATTGACGTTGTTTCATGACGTGGGAATTTATTGAGTAATTGTTCAGTTGAAGCTTTTACTGTTGAACTTGTAATTCTGAGCGAGATTGGTTATAGCTGAATCCCTTGCCGGGACGATTGAATTTTTGAGTATTTCTGTACACTAGTGATTCCTTATTCGTAGTTGCACATTATATTGCTGATTGTTTATTATTTATCACGAGGGGACATGCCGTGTTGATTGTTTATTATTTATCGCACGAGGGGACATGCCGTGCTGATTGTTTATTATTTATCACATGAGGGGACATGCTGTGTTGATTGTTTATTATTTATCACACGTGGGGACATGCCGTGTTGATTGTTTATTATTTATCGCACGAGGGGACATGCCGTGCTGATTGTTTATTATTTATCACACGAGGGGACATGCCGTGATGATTGTTATTGTTTATCGCACGAGGGGACATGCCGTGCCGATGTGTTACTGTTTGATGCACGAAGGGACATTCTGTGCTGAGTGATTTTTGAGGTGATGCACGAGGGGACATGTCGTGCCTTGTGTTATTCATTATCTGTTCTGAGGCGTTAAATTCCTGCATTTACTGTTACATTTCAGTTGTTACCCTATTCCACTATGCTAGTATTTGTTGCCCCTCTTATCCCCAACATGTTTCTCCCCGTATCTGTTTTTTTTACTTGCTTATTTCCGTCGATATTTTCCTGTTATTATATAGAATTGCATAGGTATGTATACATGTTTTCGGTCCTAGCCTCGTCACTACTTCGCCGAGGTTAGGCTCGGAACTTACTCAGTACATGGGGTCGGTTGTACTGATGCTACACCTGCACTTCTTTATGTTGTGCAGACTACGCAGCTGAACCCGGTGGTCACTGACGGTCGGAGCATTCCATCAGTTCCTACAAGAGACATCGAGGTAGACCCGCAGACATTTGTGGGCCTTGGCGTCCCCTTCTACCCTTCACTTTCAGCTCTGTCTTATCTTATAGTTTCAAAGACAGTCATATGTACTTATTTTCTGACCACTGTATTTAGTAATCTCATAGACAGTTCGTGAGTATGTGACACCAGTTCTGGGTTATATTTATGGGTTTTACTTCGAAGCTTGCTATATTATTGTTGTAATTTGTTAACTTTCATATTGTTAATTATAGCTGCCCTTGTCATCCTGTTAATTTTAGTTGTTAATGAGTTTATTTAGTTCAAACGTTGGCTTGTCTAGCGGGTTCAACATTAGACGCAGTCATGGCCCGAAGGTGGGATTTCGGGTCGTGACAGAATTCTTCACCCGCAAAAGAAACTGCGGACCACATAATTCCATCTACGACCGCAAACAAAGAAGAAATGTATAGCACGCATTTGTGCAAATTGTGAACCGTACATGAATTGTGCGGCCACAAAGCTGGGCTAAGAGTCGAAGATCATAGAGTATGCAAAAACACCAAGTCTAGAGCCTCCTTCGATTGCGGATCCCCCAAGATTTGTGCGGTCGCAGAAGATTGCCTTGCGGCCGAAATCCTAATAGTACGGACCGCAGAAGAGTTGCCTTGCGGCCGCAGTATAGAAATGTGCGGCCGTAGAAGAATGCCTTACGGTCGCAGTGCAGAGTTGTACAGCCGCAGAACTCTAGTTCCTGCTAAATGAAGAAACCTACGGACTAAACATGGAATTGTGCGACCGCGAATCCTATCGAGGGGTATTTTAGTTCGAGATTTTCAGCCTCGTATAAATAGACGAGTTTCACAAAATTAGGTCAAGTTTGAACCTCTGAAATTTCTGTAGCCGTTTTTCTTTGCTATTTTAGGAACTTTTACTTTGCTTGGTGTATTTACACTAGATTTAATCATTTTTAGCTTTTATTATGAGTTTAATTAGTTGTTCTTCCTTATTCTCTTCAAAACCCATTACGAGTACCTAGTCATTTACTAGGGTTGTGACCCAACGGGGATTTTGACTATTATTAACGCCTTTTAGGTTTTGTTTTAGCCTAAAAGCATTTAATTGTGTCCCCGAAACTAATGAAATTGTGCAAAATTACAGGAATGTAGGCTCCCAAGATGACATCCGACTCAAAGCGGAGTAGTCCAAGCACAAGACAACAAAGAGCATAGAAGCACACAATGTGCGTCGCAAAAGAAATTGCGGATCGCAGAATTCCATCTGCGGCCGCAAACAAAGAATAAATGTTTAACAAGCATTTGTGCGAATTGCAAACCGCACATGAATTGTGCGACTGCAAAGCTGGGCTAAGAGTCGAAGATCAGAGAGTATGCAAAAAGACCAAGTCCAGATCCTCAATGAATTGCGGACCACACAAGATTTGTGCAGTCGTAGAAGATTGCCTTGCGATTTCAATTCAAATAGTGCGGACCATAGAAGAGACTTGCGGCCGTAGTCCAGAAATGTGCGGCCGTGGAAGAATGCCTTGCGGCCACATTGCAGAAATGTGCGGCTACAAAACTTCATTTCTTTCCAAATGAAGAAATCTGTGGACCGCACATGGAATTGTGCGGCCACAAATCCTCCCGAGGGGTATTTTTGTTTGAGATTTTGAGCCTTGTATAAATGAAAGAGTTTCAAAAAATTAGGTCAAGTTTGAACCACCAAAATTGTTGTAGCCGTTTTTCTTTGCTATTTTAGGAACTTTTACTTTGCTTTGGTGTGTTTACAGTAGATTTAATCATCTTTAGCTTCCATTATGTATTTAATTAGTTGTTTTTCCTTATTTTCTTCAAAACCCATTATGAGTATCTAGACTTTCACTAGGGTTCTGACCCAACCGTAGTGTGTAAACCTTATGGGTATCAAATTTAGTTGCTTGTTTATGATTGGGTGTTTATTATTTAGCTTAGTTCTTGTTTTAATTTTAGAATTAATGGTTGCAAACATTAGTTCATGCCTATTTGACTTAGTATCTACTTGAGAAAGAGAGTCCTAGTCTAGGATAACTTAGCTAACAAGAAATTGGGTTCAACCTAGAGATAGTAATAACCCTACTTAAGATCTTATCAACATTTTTGAGTTATACCCATTTGGTCTTGAGAGAGACAATTTAGGAAAACCAATCTCTGACCGAGAGGTATTGAGTGGGTAAATTAGAGTTGCTAACTATAATACACCCCAATCAACGAAACAAGCAATAAAGTCTTTATTCCATTAGGAAAACACCTAGGTCATGGTCATAGCCCTAGGCTTTTTATCCATTTGGAAAACCTTAAAAACAATTATCTCTAGTTTTATTTCTGTACTTTGCAGTCATTAGAGTAACATTAGAAATAGAAAACAAATCATTGTTGTGGAAGTACAATCTAGATAGTCCAATTTCTCACATTGGAATAGATACCCCTAACTCCCATCTTAGCTTCCTTTGGATTCGACCTTGATTCTTAGTTGGGTTTCTATTATTGCAAACGACTGTTATATCACTATTGAGGTCTGAATTTAGACGTAATCAATTTTTGGCGCTGTTTCCGGGGAGTTAAAAACGGTGTTAGCTATATATTTTGGGTTTGATTTTATCTTATATTCCGGTTTCTTTTATGAAAAAGGGTAATATTTAAATATTTATACAATAGAAATCTAATTAGTTAAGAGTGTAGGCTTGCCTAGTTCCAGGATAGGCGCCATTACGAACGGGTTGGTTTTGGGATCGTGACAAGTTGGTATCAGAGCACAAGAACCCTTAGGAAAAATCACAAATTCTTGAATTCTTGTCGCGCGAATCCATTTATTCATCTAAAAGCGTAACTCTTTGAATTCCTTTCATGTATTCGAATGCGCACATGAGCACTTGGTATCAGGCGTGCATCGACGGCTTGTGATTTCTATGGATGAGATGTGATTTTTAGCATATTGGTAATGGGTCAGTCTGGAGGACTTGAGGCCGGGTTTTGTCTGTAGCTTGAGTGTCGAGATTTTGATTGTATGAACACATGCATTTGGGACTCATATGTACGTTTGTATCCTCATTAGTGGGATTTTGTGACTGGATGACTATGTGGCGAGTGTGATTCAATGGTGAGGTGTGTTCAGATAATCTGATTGTGACAAAAAGAATTTGTTGGAGATGTAGCAAGGACTATTGTGTGTTTGACCTCATTCTTGAGTTGGCATATGGCCTCGATTTGTGAGTGTATTAAAGGACCTCTCATGTAGTTTAGTTGTGGAGGGAAGTGGATCTTCCTGTTGTGTTATGAGTTATTGGTGATGTCTTCTGGACTAACCAATGCCCCAGCAACGTACATGCATTAGATGAACAACGTATTTCAGCCGTATTTGGATTTCCTCTGTTATTGTGTTCATTGATGACATCCTGCTATACGCTCGTGGCCAGGAGGAGCATACTCAGCATTTGAGGATGGTGTTATAGAGATTTAGGGAGGAGAACCTTTATGCAAAGTTCTCCAAGTGTGAATTTTGGCTTAGTTCAGTAGCATTCTTGGGGCACGTGGTGTCTAGTACGAGTATCCAGATGGTTAGACGGGTGTGGAGAGAGCTTCCAGAAGCCCAAGATTGCTTTGACCACAGCTCCAGTGTTAGTTCTGCCATCAGCTTCAGGTTCTTACACCGTGTATTGTGATGCCTCGAGGGTAGGCGTTGGTTGTGTTTATATGCAGAAGGATAAAGTGATTGCGTAATAGCTATGATTTTTGAAAGGGTATAGAGAGATATTAGTTTGAGGCTAAGCCGACGAGGTTATTTCCTGCGGGGTGTTCTGAGTTTGTGTGATCCTTATGTTGTTTTGTAGCAAGTTCTCTTTTACCAGTAAATGATATATGTTGCAATTTGAGTTAGATCTCTTGTGGAAGTTGGCATGACCATTACAATTTTGAAGGCGAGTTTTGTGTTATATGGGCTTATGAAGGATTTAGTTGAATCTCACTGCGGTATTATGGCAGTGATAGCGTATGTGCATTGCGAGTTATTGGTTGCCTTGATCTATGGCTTTGGGCCAAGTGGGGGAGTCTACTGTTGATAAGTACTGGCGAACCAGTTGTGGCTTTCAGGGGTTGAGATCGAGGATGACTCGAGTAATGGAAATATTTTGATACAGGTTGTAATGTACCCTATGGGTAAATGGGTTTTATTGAATCATTATGTTGTAATTGTAAACGGTGTAGTGTGTGCAGTGTAGGAATTTCCTTGTTACTTCGAGTGTGTGGACTACTTCCTAGCATGTTGGTGTGCAAATGGAGCCAGGTCGTTCGGTCTATTTTATCAGTTTAATTGAGATTGGTGTGCTAGAAATCATGCTAGATATTATATTAAGGCTTCACGCTGATATTGTTTAGACTCGAGTGGTCGTTTATTGCTATCATCTCATGTGTTTCATTGATATTATATACTCAGTCCTGTCATTGCATATCGAATCATGTCTCAATCTTGGTAGTTGTTGATTTTCACATTATATCATTTATTCGGGCTTATTCATGCATTGTGCGCCCATATGACCGAGACTGGAGAGTGATGACTGAGTGAGGTCGAGAGCCTGATATTGAGTGACATATATGGGATTGCGTTGCACGCCGCATCATGTTATATTGATTATGTCTGGATCTGGCTTATAATAGCGCTTGGGCTGTAGGAGCCCCTCCGGAGTCCATAACACACCCCTAGTGAGCGTTGTGATATTTGAGGGATGGATCTTCTCTGGACATGGATCTTGTCCGAAGTATTATATTTGGAGATGAATCTTCTCCATGAGGCTGGATTGGTCTGTTTCCTCAGTAATGAACGACTAATGTCAGTGATTTGTATACGTATTCTGGGATGAATCTTCTCTGGGCTGTTACGCCATATACAGTACCGAGTGGTTGTGAGGTGTATCATTAATATTATGTCAAAAAACTAAGTATTAACTTAGTTTAAAGCCAGATTTGTTTATATAAAGGTTGCCCCTAAGTTGTTAGTTGGGGACCTACAAGAACCAAACTTTACCCCCAAATGGGATCAGGGGTAACCACCAATTGTTCCAAAGAAAAAGAAACAAGATAAGGTTCAATAAACTATTTCACTAGACAGGGGGATTATCTTTGTCGGCAGGAGGAACGACTTGAGATGGCGAGGCTTGAGAAACAACTTCATAAGGGACCACAACTTCAGGAGACGAAATTTTTTGACTCTGTCGAGACTTTTCAATTGTCTCTTTGGTCTTGGCAATTTCAACTTCCAAGTCAAAATTCCCTTGGCCCATTTTCGTCAATGTGTCAAGTTGGGCATTGAAATAAGCCCAACTAACATCAACAACTGCTTTGTCCTAAAGAGCCTTATAGTCTTTCTCCCATTGTTCAATATCGGCTCTTATCTCATCTCTCTCAGCCACGACAGCATCATGCGAAGCTTCAAAGGGGCAAGGGATCTTTCCAGAAAGTGAATCTTGCTTGAAGATTCACGGAGGTCTTCTTGGGTCTGAGTAAGCGATTGCACAAGTTCACCAGAGTAAGCCTCCTTTTGATCCAACAAAGCCTTCAAGCTCCTTATCTCTTCAGTAGCATGGGAAAGTTGCTCCGCAAAGGAAGACTCCAAGATGCTTTTATCCTTACCTGCCTGACTTGATGATGTGTCTAGTTCCGTTGCAATAACTCTGATTTGCTGCTCCAAGGTACATTTCTCCTCCTCCATTTCCTCCATATCAAGCTGAAGACTCTCCAACTGCTCCTTCCAATTGTCAGCCTCGGTATGATATTCATTTGCTAATTGCTCCATTTGAACGCCTATTTTCGTTAATTTTGTGCCAATAAGATTGATCTGTATATAAGGATAAGTTAGAAACGGTAAACGATATGAAAAGAAGGAGGGATGGTTTAAATTCTACCTCCAAGGAGCCTCATAGTCTTTCTCCTATTGTTCAATATCGGCTCTTAGCTCATCTCTCTCAGCCACGACAGCATCATGAGAAGCCTTCAAAGGGGCAAGGTTGAGAAGCCTTCATCTCTCTCCTTTCTAAAGTGAACCCAAACTAAATCTCCAGGTTGAAAAACAACTTGTTTTCGACCCTTATTCTTTCTCAAGGCAGTTTGCTCATTTTTCTTCTCAATTGCAAGCCTTGTTTGCTCATGAACTTTTTTCATCATTTCAGCATTTGTCCTACCATCAAGATTAACAATATCATTAGTAGGTAATGGTAATAAATCAAGGTGAGTAAACGGATTAAAACCATAAACAACCTCAAAAGGAGACATACCCGTATAAGGATGGATTGTTCTATTGTAAGCAAATTCAATCATAGGTAAGTTATCTTCCCAAGAAGTTAATTTACCTTTCAAAACAGTCCTCAACATGTTTCCTAAGGTTCTATTAACTACTTCAGTTTGTCCATCAGTTTGTGGGTGACAAGAAGTAGAAAACAACAATTTAGTGCCTAACTTCCCCCAAAATACATGCCAAAAGTGGCTCAAAAACTTAGCATCCCTATCACTAACAATAGTTCTAGGTACACCATGCAATTTAACAACTTCTTTTATAAATAGATCAGCAACATGTGAAGCATCATTAGTCTTTAAACAAGGAATAAAAACGAGCCATTTTGGAGAACTTATCTACCACAACTAATATACTATCCTTACCATACCTTGTTCTAGGCAAGCCTAACACAAAATCCATAGAAATATCAACCCAAGGTGAAGTAGGAACATGTAATGGCGTGTAAAGACCATGAGGTAACCCTTTAGATTTAGCTTATTTACATTCCAAACATTGTGCACACACTCTTTCAACCTCTTTTCTCATGCCAGGCCAAAACAAATTTTCAGCAAGTATGTCTAATATCTTTGGTACTCCATAGTGACCCATAAGCCCTCCACAATGTGCTTCCCTTACAAATACTTCACGTAAAGAGCAATTAGGGATACACAACTTATTTTCCTTAAAAAGAAACCCATGTTGAAGATTAAACCTCTCGAAAGGACCCAACTTACAATCTGCAAAAATCTTGCCAACATCAACATCATTAGCATAAAGTCCCTTGATTTGATCAAAACCCATCAATTTAGAAGTTAGAGTAGAAACCAAGACATACCTTCTTGAAAGTGCATCAACAACAACATTCTCTTTCCCTTGTTTGTAAGAAATTACATAAGGAAACGTTTCAATAAATTCAACCCACTTAGCATGCCTCCTACTAAGCTTACCTTGAATTTTCAAGTACTTCAAGGATTCATGGTCAATTTTAACGACAAACTCTCTCGGTCACAAGTAATGTTGCCATGTGGTAAAGCCCTTACCAAAGCATATAGCTCTTTGTCATAAGTGGAATAGTTCAATGTGGCTCCACTCAACTTCTCACTAAAGTAGGCAATAGGTTTATAATCTTGCATCAAAACAACACCTATTCTTTTGCCAGAAGCATCACATTCAATTTCAAAAGATTTAGAGAAATAAGGCAATTGTAACAAAGGAGCAGAACATAACTTTTCTTTCAACAAGTTAAAAGCATCATCTTGTTATTTTCCCCATGCAAGAACCTTATCCTTTTTAACAACTTCAATTAAAGGAGAAGCAATGGTGCTAAAGTGTCACGACCCAAAAATCCCACCTTCGGGCCATGACTGCGTCTAACGTTGAACTTGCTAGACAAGCCAACGTCTGACCTAAATAAAACTTATTAACAACAAATACGAACAAGATAACCAAGGCTTCGATGGCCCACCATATAAAATTTAACAAAATGACCCAAAATACAACATAGCACTTTTCGAAATAAAACCCATAAACAAATCCCAGAACTGGTGTCACATACTCACGGACTATCTAGGTGATTACTACAAACAAAAGGTCTGAAATAAGTACATAAGACTGTCTTTGAAATACAAAGTAAGACAGAGCTGAAAGTGGAAAGTAGAAGGTGACGTCAAGGCCCACGAACGTCTGCGGGTCTACCTCGAGTCTCCTGCGTGACTGAATGAGATGCTCCGATCGTCAGTGATCTCCGGGTCCGGCTGCGTAGTTTGCACAACATAAAGAAGTGCAGGTATAGCATCAGTACAACCGACTCCATGTACTGAGTAAGTGTCGAGCCTAACCTCGGCGAAGTAGTGACGAGGCTAGGACCAACACAACATATGTACCTGTGCAATTTTATATAATAGCAGGAAAAATGGCAACAGAAATAAGCAAGTAGGACAGATACGGGGAGAACATGCTGGGGAGATAGGGTAACAGTATGCTAGCACAGCAGTACAAGGTAATAAATGAAACGTAAAGACAAGGCAGAAATATAGCTTCTCAAACATATAATGAACAGGAAAGGCACGGCATGTCCCCTCGTGCATAACCTCACAGTCACTCGGCACGGAATGTCCCTTCGTGCATAACCTCACGATCACTCGGCACAGAATGTCCCCTCGTGCATATAATATAACACTCGGCACAGAATGTCCCCTCGTGCATAACCTCACAATCACTCGGCACGGAATGTCCCCTCGTGCATATAATATAACACTCGGCACAGAATGTCCCCTCGTGCATATATAATAACACTCGGTCAACACGGTATGTCCCCTCGTGCGACGAATAAT